>CM040483.1:1790747-1807308 GCA_022758105.1 Pangasianodon gigas
AAACTACATATTGTTATTTTTTAAACATTATTTATCTCTCTGTCTGCCAGCAGCCAATCAGATCAAGGCTGGAGGCAGAAACAATGACAATGTGCCAACCAAAGAAAAGAGAGAGTGGGCGTGGTTTATCGCACGCTCAGTTTCATTCATTCTGTGACAGTATTATGAAAGTGGACGCAGCCTGAACCCGGACTCGGAGTGTGTGATGGACAGGTGGAGATCGTGCGTCAGGTGCTGTTACCTGTGCAGCTTCGTACGTGATGGTTTTGGTTTCCGTGTGGACGATGGGAACCTCCTTGGTGGTGATCTCCGTCTTCTGAGCCGCGAACGTGTCCGAGATGGTCACCATTTCTGTTTTCACCACCGGGGGCTACGAGTTCAGGGGTAGAAAAGTTAGCATTTTGATAACACACCAGCACCACCACCACTACTCACGGCACACACACACACACACTACAGATCAGCGGGAGGATTCTCATGCTTTAACAAACTGAAAGAAAGAAAGGCCCAAAGCTGCAAACTAGAGGTCTTTGGTGTGATCATGCAACTCAAATCAAGTCAAAGGAACTCAAATGAAGAAACTAAAATCAAATAAATTCAACCCAAATGAACTCAAACTCAAATCAACTCAAATGAAAAGCTCAAACAACTCAATCACAAATAAACTAAAATAAACTCAAACTCAAATCAACTCAAATGAGGAAACTAAACTCAAATAAATTCAATCCAAATGAACTCAAATCAACTCAAATGAATTCACTCAAATCATCTTGAACTCAAATGAACTCAAATGAAATAAATTCAAACTCAAATGGAAAACTCACTTAAATGAACATAAATACAAATCAACTCGAACTCAAATGATCTCTAACTCAAATGAACTCCATCTCAAAGACACGTAAATGAACTCAAATCGGTGCATGCAAACAATCACAGCAAGCTGGAACAAAAATAAACTTCACACAAAGGGAAGCAAAGAGATCACATGCTGATCTTTGGTACAGTTTGCAAAGTGATGCTGCTTTACTGCAGGTTTGGTTGGTTTCTGCGGATAAATTTCACACACACACACACACACACACACACAGAGAAGCGATTCCCTGCAGGTAAAGCAGTGTGCATTTGGAGGATGAGTGGGACGATGGATGAGTCATCCAGACCCGTCTTCACCGGTAACGGGTAGCACACACTCATCCCCCAGGAGCTCATACACACAAACACACACACTGAGAATCGCAACATGCAGGAAACAACACGAAGCGCAATCACACACACAGCAAAGGAAAAAACAGCCCAAACTAAGGTTGCGTGTACGAGGACATTTCAGCATCCGTCATTGCGTTACAGGTTTGTTAGAGAAGTGCGTGTGGGCGGAGATCAACTTTTTTATTCATTCAAGCGAAGATGCTCCGCCCCAAATCTTCTCCTATTGGCTTGAGGACGAATGAAGAACTTTCCTGAATGAAAACTGCACTTTGATTTTCCCAGAATCTTGACATCAGAAGAGACTGAGGTTGAAGTTTTTTTTTTTTTTTAATGACATTGATATTAACCTAGCTTCTCACACTCCAAGCAGAATAAAGTGTAAGAACACTTGTTAGCTAAATGCAAATGGCTGGTCATTCTTTCTATGAGGTTTTTTTATTTAACCAATCAGCAGTATTCAGTACAGGAAGCTCCGCCCCAAGCTTAAAGTTCCTAAGCTTCAAAGACAACAAAAAGTTCCTGGGTTTCCAAAAAAGTACTTTGGACAGTCTTCGTTCTGTTCATCTCCGCACCGTTCTTTGACAACAGTAGGTACAATTTCACAGCAGGAACCTTTTTAGGGATTTAGGAACTTAAATGGGTTCCACCAAAGATCCCATGGATTTTATTTGCTGGAACTTTTACAACTTTTGCTACAGAGTCAGTACTCTTTTGTAAACCAGGTACAATTGGGGGCGGAGCTTGCTCACAACCTGACCAACGCTTGCCTCTTACCTGCCATTTTAAACTCTGGTGTTTAATCAAGAATCGATAATTAAAGAAAGAAACAAAGAAAATAATTTAAAAAACACAACGTTTACCTCCTCCATATTTTCTGTAATTTTAACCGTTTGCTAAACAAACATCACAGTTGTGCAGGAACACATCTGGGAAAGTTCTCACTCAGGAAAGTTCCTCAACTCTTCTGTTTCTTAGAAGGTTCTAGAACCTCGGAGTAAATGCATTTCTGACGGACACCTTAACGTTCTCGTGATCCGCTAACGCCTTTCACCACACAGTGACAATACACAGTACGTAAACGACTTGCTATGTGTGTGTGTGTGTGCTGTGTTTGAGAGTGTGTTTTGAGTGTGTATGGAAAATTAAGATGATGAACAAGTTTAAACCAAAAACAAAACAATGAGATATGAGTAAAGAGTGAATTTTGGACAGACGTGTCACGGCGTGTCGCTATTCTCTTGCTTCTTTCATGCGTACTAATAGCCAGAAACGAATGAGGCGGCCATTTTGTGAGTGTAAAAACAACAGAGAAAGAGATAGCGGTGTTCTCCGGTGGAGAGGAAAGGCAGCAGGACAGGGATGAAGGGATGATGAAGGAGAAGAGGAGGATGGCGTAGTCAGCCATCTTTGCGATTTCATGGGTTTTCAGCCAATTACCTCCGAGCAACAGATCACCTGCGGGACGCGCTCCGTTTCCATGTGCGACGCGTCACCGTTGACGACACAAGGCTCCTCCTCTTGCTCCTCGGCCACAGCGCAGGGAGTGGGCGGAGCTTCGGCGTCATCAGCGTGACCATTGGGTGCTTCATCAGGCGTCACCAAGACTTCTTCTCCGGATACTTCCTCTTCTGCCAGTGCTGGTGGCTCCTCCTCTTTCACGGACTCGCTGACTGGCTGTGGCTCTGCCTCTGTGGGTGTGGCTTCCTGTTTAAGCTCCGCCTCTTGCTCCTGTTCCTCTTCAGGCTCCTCTTTTATAAGACGGGTGGAGTCTCTGGAGGCGGGAAGCTGAGCTTGATACTCCGCCTCCTCCTCACTCTCGCTCTCTGACGTGCCGCTCTTCTCCGGCTCCACCTCCTCTTCTTTTGCTTCCGGGGCTTTCTCGGTAACCACGGTTACCACAGTAGACGTCTCAGGGGCGGGGCTTTTGGGCTTGTCTGTTTTGGCCTCCTCGATAACGATGATCTCCTCCACGACTTCTATAACCTCGGGCTGACCGTTAAGCCCTGAATTCTGTTCGTTCTATAACAGATGACAAACAAACAAAAAAAAAAGAAACAACAGACAGACAAGGGATGGAGAGAAAAAACAGAAACAATGACCAACACAGATAAACAAAACAAAAAAAAAACGGAATGGACAAAAACAATGAACTAAATCACATTGAAAAAACAATTAACGAGCAGGAACATAAAACAGATGAATCAACATATATATGAATAGATATATGGATGGTTGGATGGATAGATGGATGGATGGATGGATAGATGGCTGAAGCAGTGTGTTAGGTCTGAGGTGAGGTGAGAGTTAGCTTGGTGTTAGGTTGCATTTAGACACCACCTTGCTGATGTCACCGCTGTCAGACAGGGCGCTCTCGAGGTGGGCGGGGTTTATCTGTGGAACATAAACGGTAACCATAGGCAACTGTCACTCAAAGCATGTCACATCCAGCATGTTTTTTACGATGACGAGAAGCACCGTATCCACAAACATACAAGCAAAAAAAAAAAAAGAAAAAGAATTAATGTGGATGATTTTCAAACACATTCTTTAAAGGTTTTGTCCGGTCTGGTCTCTCGGTTATCAGTATTAAATATTTAAAAAAAAAAAGATGCTAATAGCACAGTGCAGCTAATTATCTTTAAAACTAATTAGTCTCACTTTAAACAGTTCCAGTACAAAGAAACTTTGTCAGAGAATAAAAGCCTTTTCAAAAGGCGACTCCCAATTAGTTAGCTAATTTAGATGAGGTTTAAAAACATCCACAAGACCAAATCTGGACACAAACTTCTAAAAAATGACAACGTAAATGAGCAGAGTTAGTCATCGCACATAATGAGCGAGAAAGACAGATAGAGAGAGAGAATAGAAAATGAGAGAAAACGGGGACGAGCGAGGAGGAAGTTTAGCGTCAGAAAGCAGAGAGCACCTCGGACCGTGCAGCGACAGCGCCCTCTGCTGGAGAGACCGTGCCACTGCGGGACTCGGGGGAGCCAGAGAAACACACTTTACGCAGAAACAGAGAGGTGAGCTCCTCTTCTAAACTCTACACAGACACAGACAAACATGAGGGAAAGTGGGACAGGCGGAGGACAGGAAAAGAGGGACAAAGAGGACAAAGAGAGAGAAAGACCCAATTATTTGGGTCAATAAATTGTCTTGAAGTAGTGAGTCAAACTTGAACTTTGCTGGACTTGAACATGTTTCCAACCATCGTTTGTTCAAAAATAAACACTGTTTTCTTCGAAGGAGTATCCAGCTGAGCCTTGACCTCCGGGATTAAACCTGTTTTATCTACACCGTTCCTGAAGAAGCGAGAGAGGAGCTAATGCTGTCCTGATACAGCACCTAAGCTGGGTCTAAAGTGATGCTCTATACACTATAAACAACTAAGGGTTTTGGGTTTCATTTCACATGACTAAAATCCCCACAAAATGGCGCACTTAGTCACAGGAAAGGGTGTCATTTCCGACATATGGTTAGTTATGTAGTTGCGGTGGCAAATTTATGCACTAATTCACAGCTACAGAGTTTGATGAGGACCCTTCATGTGATCATTAACAAGCTTTATTTCTTCATGCGTGTGGAGTAGAGGATCACGCAATGCCACTATCGGTACACGTTTAGTGCTCCAAATATCTGTACCCGTACTTAAACCCGAAAACACATCCAAAACTGGGACTTTTTTTTCTTTAAATTAAATCTGAACCCTCTGATATGGATCGTTTTAAATCCCATGCTCACTGCTATTTTTATTTCCACCTGCCCAAGATATTTTAACAAATTTAGTTGGTTATATTTCCCAAAAATATAAACAAATTAGTAGCTTAATTTAAACCACCGCAACCCTGACCAGAACAACAAAAAAAAAAAAAACATTGTTCCTGTTATTCATATCTGTGTTTGTATCTGTATAGAACACATTATCTGTTTATTCTGAATAATGCATTCGTGAACAGTAACGTTCTTGTTGTGGAGACAAAAAAAATGAGAAGACATGCCTGTTTATATCGCCTTGCTACTACAGAGAACTGTAGCAACATAGCCAATAAAGTCCCAGGGAACAAAGTGTGAAATATTAAATGTTGCCTTAAATGAAGAAGGAAGTGTGATAACATGCTGAGGTGGGCGTGGTCTAATATTCTAACGAGTAGCTTGATTGACAGCCCTCTGTGACTATCAGCCCACGAGCAACCAAACAAGACATGAGTCAAGACTGCTCAACCTCCATGTAGCAACCACGCACGTTATACGCTAATTACACTCGCTGAAGCTTACGCTAGCTTACCCAAGATTAGCTCCACCCACTCTGCATAGAAAGCGGAGAAATGTCACCAGTTAGTCGGAATTTGCAGATCATGACCAAGTGCATTAGGAAACAGTTGGAGGTGATTTTAGTTCCCTGGGACGTCATGACTGTGAGAGGAAATCGCTTCCTTTAAACCCATAGAAAGCAGCTGGATATAGAACCTGGAAGAACAGCAAGAGACCTGATCGTAAACCCAGAGAACCAACTGAGAGTCATGTGGCCCTCAAGAGAAGAGGAAAGGAAGGAGCGGAACAACCAGGTGAAAAGAAGTGCACATAGACAACCAAGTGATGGAGTGAAGATGGAGAGGGTGATGCCACTCTGTCCCAGAAAAAAAAAAAGCTTTTCACATGTACGACATTGCAAACACAGGCACCGAAAATCACCCGGAAAGAAACACGATAGCAGTAAATAATAATACAATGTGGTATAAAAAGGTACAGTGGAAAGATTAAGCAAATAAAGCAGAATAAAAGAAAGACATCGATTATAAATCTTGCACAGAAAACAGCAGGAAATTCAAATCCAAAGCCAAGCACCAATCAGATTGCATGATTCTCCCAGCAGGGGCAAATAAGATGCAGATCATCAAGTGCAGAACACAGTTTTGGAGAAAACTGCCCTTTTTGCTGAGCCCAGATCAGAGTGAGCATGAAAGAACATCCACTTGGGCGACCACTAGAGACTTTAAGCATGGACCACTGTTGGACAATGACTGTTAAAGAGACGACTGTTAAGGGGACTACAGTTTGAGGATGAAATCTGTCGGAGGAACGACAACTGTTGGGAGGATGACTGTTGAGGGGACTGCGACTGTTGGGAGGGTGACTGTTGAGGGGACTGCGACTGTTGGGAGGGTGACTGTCGAGGGGACTGCGACTGTTGGCAGGGTGACTGTCGAGGGGACTGCGACTGTTGGCAGGGTGACTGTCGAGGGGACTGCGACTGTTGGCAGGGTGATTGTTGGCAGGGTGACTGTTGAGGGGACTGCGACTGTTGGCAGGGTGACTGTTGGCAGGGTGACTGTTGGGGGAACTGCGACTGTTGGCAGGGTGACTGTTGAGGGGACTGCGACTGTTGGAAGGATGACTGTTGAGGGAACTGCGACTGTTGGGAGGATGACTGTTGAGGGGACTGCGACTGTTGAGGAGATGGCTGCTGTTGAGTTGGCTGTTGAGGGGACGACAGTTGGGGGGGGGACAGTGACTGTTGGGGGAATATGACAGATGAGGGATGACAATTGTTGAAGAAACAACAACTGTTGAGGGGACGGTGACTATAGAGGGAACAGCAGTTGGGGGGATGGCGACTGTTGGAGGGACGGCGATTGCTGGAGAGGATGATTGCTGGAGGGATGACTGTTGGGAGGACAATGACCGTTGAAAGGTCGACAAGGTCTTTTGGGTGGATAGATGACTGTTGACAACGTCAACTGCTGGGGATAACGACTGTTGGGAGATGACAACTGTGGTGGGAGAGAGTGTTCAGGGTTTGGGGGACGACTGTTGGAGGATGACGAATGACAATTGTTGTGGGGAAGACAGTTGGGTGGAATGACTGTCGGCGGGACATCAACTGTTGAGAGGGACGGCGACTGAGGGACATCTGTTGGAGGGAATGACTGTTAAAGGTGTGAAAATGACAGTTGAGGGGCACAGCTGTTGTGGTGGACACTGTTGGGACACAGTACTGTTGGAAAGGACGACTGTGTTGGAGCAGGGTGACTGTTGGGGGATGGATTTGGCATTTGGAAATAAATCTGTGTTAACACTCCTGTGGTCAGTTAACTCTAAGCTGCTACAGTGGCAGGACGAAGCGTTCGACAACTCGCGCCCTGAATTGACAGGACGGCATCATAAAAAATTCTGCCTACTATGCCAATCCATTTATGCCATAGTACTCCAAAAAGTAAACATGTCAGGAAGAAGCAGGTCCCTGCGGTCATCCATGCTTAAAGCCCCTAATATCAGAGTCGCAAAGCCGTCCACCGTTGATTAAAAATGGAAGACTGGCTTTGGGAGAACAGGAAGTAGTCATGAGGCAGCCGGGATTGTTTAAGAAACCTCTCAGGGTGACTTTGGGTTACAGACACAAGCCAGCGTTTTGGTCTTACACTGATTTTATGATTTTAAATCTGACAAAGTAAAATCTCAGGCACTAGAGAGACGAGATAAACAAGTCCGGCTGCCACGTAGAAAAACAAATTTAAAAAGAGAGACAGCAGAGTGAGCGCTGCATGCAGACGTGTCGGCTCGCAGGGTCTGTGGCGTGAATCCCGGCGCAGAAGCACACGTACCCCTGGGACGGGCGGGCGCAGGCTGGTGGCGGCGGGGCTGCCCGTCAGACGCTTTTCCCACTGACTGGGCCGGGGCTCTGGAGCCGCCTCCATAAAACTGCGCTTTAGCTCGCTAATGCTAGCCTGATGCCTCAAAACATCCTCCTGAGTCTTATCCAGATCCTATTGCCACGGCAACCGGTGGACAGGGAAGGGGAATCAACATCCACGTCATTAATGTGAGAATACACAGTCATGGAGCAGAGTGTGTGCCAAGCCTCACTGCTGGAACATCAGGAACGGCCAGATTCTGTCAAATGGCATCCGACCGGGGCCAATGAGGGGTGGGGCTTAGCTTTAATCAGCCAATCAAAACCAATCCATTCATTACATCATCACCTGTACTGACTAGATTTACAAACCAAGTTTAATTTCACAAATAAATAAGTAGCCTAACATCTAACACGCGTCTGAACCTGGTCACTAATCTTACGCAAAATTAGCTAGCTATGTTTTTTCCTCTTCTTTTCTGTTTCTTCTTCCATTTCCTGAGCCTTTCTCTCTTTTTCTTTATCTGGTTTTTTTTTTATTTTACCTTTCCCCCTTTACCTTCTTTGCTCTTTTCTCTTTTAACTTTTTTCTTTCTTCACATGATCTCTTTGTTTCTTTCATCCGTCTTTCTTTTCTCAATTCTTTCTTTCTGTCTTTCATTCTTGATTGTTTCTTTCATCACTGATTCTTCTATTCACACTTGAATCTTGACATCTTGATTCATTCATTCTTTATTTTTT
The DNA here is from genome assembly GCA_022758105.1 of Pangasianodon gigas. NCBI lineage: Eukaryota > Metazoa > Chordata > Actinopteri > Siluriformes > Pangasiidae > Pangasianodon > Pangasianodon gigas. The sequence goes on from CM040483.1 coordinate 1,799,326, forward strand.
TACTCTTCCATTTTTGATTCTCTTTAACTTTTTCCAGATTATCTCTCTTTCGTTCTTTGAATTTCTCTCTTTCATTCTTTCATTCTTAAATATTGATTGCTTGATTCTTTCATTTTTGATATCTTTCTTCATTCATTCATAAATCTTGATTCTTTCTCGAATCGTTCAGTCTCGATTTCTTGATTCTTTCATTCTTTCTTAATTCTTTTGTCCTTGATTCTTTTTTCTTGTTTCTTCTTCTTTTTTTAACACTAGCTACCTTGCTAGCAAAAACTGGTTAGTAGTTTTCATTAGACAGTTAAATAGTTTAACTCGGTTACTGGGTTCAGTTACACAATAACAGTTTACTTAACGTTAGCTAACGTACGAAATTCAGACTACAATTTTTTTGTATGCAATAAAATGATTGATCTCACATTACTACACTGTAACGTAGCTACTACAACTCGATGATACGATCATGTTAGCTAAACCACTCTGAGGTGTGTTTAGGTAACCATCTTAGCGAATATACTTCATTCTAATTCTTAAGTTTTATCAAGAAGTGAAACATAAATGTAGCGGTAAAGTCATAACACAAATATTTTATGATTGACTGATCAAATGTAACTTAAGCCCCACCCCTTTTGACCCTGGCGATGTCCGTCACCGTGTGTGTGTGTGTGTGTGTGTGTGTGTGTGGGCAGCAGTGAGCCAAGGCTTTACAGGTTTCCCCCCACAGCGTAGTTGCTGAAACACTCGAGAGTGAAACACACACAGCAGCTACGCAGTTAAAGGCTGTGTTCCAATCCACTTCTTCTCTCGACTTCTCCTCAGAAGTGCACATCATCTAGTGACCTGATTTTATTCCTTTGTTTTTTTTACATCTTCCGATATTTAGTTCTTTCTTCTTCTTCTTCTTAAATTTTATTTATACTTTACATTTTTTTTAATTTAGCGTCTATTTTTTCCTTTCATTCCAGTCACTTCCTTCTATCCTGTCCTCTTTTTAAAATCTTTTTTTATTTCTCATTTTTGCATTTCCTTTAACTACATCCTTACTTTCTTAATCTTGTTCTTTTTTTTCCTTATTTTTTTCTATTTTTAACATTTTCTTTCCGTCACTTTTTTCCTCTTTAATTTTGAATTGTTTTCTCTTTTTCCTTTCTTCTCGTTTTTCCTTTATTTTTTCCTTTTCTTTTTCTTCATTACTTTTCCACTCTCTTACTCTATCTAAATATCGCCCCTTTTCCTTACTTTTTCTAATTTATAATATTTTTGTACTTCATTCACACTTCATAATTTTTTTCCTTTTTCTTTCTTCATTTTTACTCATTTCTGTTTGCTTGTACGTCATTACTTTTCTGCTCTCTTACTCTTTCTTAAGCTTCTTTTTTCTTTACTTTTTCCCTAAATCTTTTTTCTATTTCTTTCAATCACATTAAAAAAATCTGTTTCTCATTTTTATTTATTTCTTAATGTTTTTTCCCTTTTATTTTTGTATTACTTTCTTACTCTCTCTCTTCATTACCTCAGTTTTTTTTACCCTTTCCCATTTTCTCTAATTTTCAGTTTCATTCTTGTTCTTTTTTGTTTTTTTTCTTCATGCTTACCTGTTATCAGTGCATGAATCTGTTCTTCAATGTTCTTCATTACTTTCCTGCTTTCGGACTCTCCTGATCACGCTCTTTTTCTTTGTTGTACCTCATATTTTCCTCACTTTTTCTCAATGTCTGATTTCATTTGGAAAACTTTCCATCCTTTTTGTTTTTCTTTCTCTCAGCACGATCGTGCAAATAGCATCGACATGATTTTATTAATATTTACATTTCTCAGAATAGTAGCTTTTTAGTGTAGAGAATTATTTAGTGTGTGTTTCACTCTGGATGAACTCAATCAGTAATCAGTAATGTTAAGTACATAAACACACACGCACACACGCGCGCACACGCGCATACACACACACGCATACACACACACGCATACACACACACACACATACACACGCGCGCACACACACGCTCATACACACGCGCACACACACGCACACACACGATCAACCCAAAGCAGAAAGTAAAAGGATTAGTGTGGTTAAGAAATAAAAACACACATAATTATTAAAGTATTACACTTCACACATTTCACACACATGCATCCATTACACCATGCACAAGAGTGTATACACACACACACACACACACACACACACAGAATGAGAGTGAAGGGCAGCTCAGAAGAGCAAGAGCACAGCACAAAATCGAGATTCTGATTTTTCGTCATATTTAAAATGAATTTTAGGGTAAATATTAATCCCCCGTCTGATCGCAGTGATACGAACCTCCAGCATTAGATTGCTATGTCTGACATAAATATTCTCTCCCTGCACTCTCAGCTTGCTCTGCAGAGTCAAAAACAAAAACCAGACAAAACAAAAAAAGGTTGGCATAAATGGGAAAAAAAAAGAAAGAAAAAGAAATAAAATGAAACAGTGAGTGAGTGAACAGTCCAAACCCAAATGCAGTTTAAAAACCCGTCCAAACCGCCTCCGGGAACAGCGCGCGTGTGTGTGTGTGTGTGTGTGTGTGTGTGTGTGTGTGTGTGTGCGTGTGTGTTTCAATTGTACTGAGTGATTAGCGTTTCAATGTTAAAGCCCATGACAACTTTAAAACAATCATCCTGTAAGTGTTAAAGATTAAAACACACTCAGACTTCTCAGTTAAATTATTTACTGAAATATTTCAGTAGCTTTGCAAACTAACATGAAGTTAGTTTTTTTTCTCCAATTTTTTTTTTAAACTACTAAAAAAAAAAAAAAACCAGATGCTTTATTTCTGATTTGGCTTTCTTTTTAAAATAAGTCAATAAATATACAGTATATAAATATAAATTGAGAGATTTTTTAAATAAATAAAAACACTAAATAAATATCACATGAAACAATTGTTCTACAAGTAAAAACGATAGACAAAAAAAGTTAAGTCATAAAATTGTCACATCGTTTACGTTGCCAGGGTAACGGCAACGCCAATCACTTAAGGACACGCCCATGCAGGTTTTAATGAAGAATTTATTTAGGGAGTTGATTTATACAGCGTCTTTCCTAACACCCAAGATCTCTTTACATGGGTGTAACGCAACGGAAAATAAAAATAAAATGAATTAATAAAAATAAAAAAGAGAAGAAGAAAGATGAGTAATATTATAATAAAAGTTTTATAAGAAAAACTGAGAGATTTAACGACAAACTTCAAAAAAAGGATGTTTTTTAATTGAATCTACACTTAGTTTTTTGTTGTTGTTGTTGTTTTTAAAGATGTTTCGTAAAACGTGACGTTTGTAGTTAATTGTAATTAACGTTAACCGCGTTGTCAGGGGCTTGAATGTTTTCGCTAAATGAAGGTTTGGACGGGTTTCTGTTTCATTTCACAATAAAGTGGCGAACAAACACCATCACAACATCAACATCATCCACAAACCAAAATAAGAAAAAATGAAGGGAAAAAATAATAATAAATCACATCAAGATGATAAAAACAAGAACCAAGAAGCCCACACGGATAAAAAGAAAGCGAACGGAATTGAAGGAGCATCTTAAATCAGCATGGTGATTAAATAAACCTTGGATTGAGAGGAATCAGCTCGCTCTGTTTCAGTCTGGGAGCACGATTGGAGGAAAAAAGGAAGAGTTAGTCACTCATTTCACCTCGGATTTGTGAATAAATTATACACAGAGAGAGAGAGAGAGAGATGCATGCTGGGAAGGTGAGCAGCAGACCTCAGCTACGGGTTCGGCAGTGACTTCTGCGGCCGTGGCCTCCCCAGGCTCCGCCCCTTCTTCCACCTGCGGAATCTGATTGGTGGAAATGATGGACGATTCAATCAGAAGGAAAAGAAAAGGTGAAATGGATGATGGGAAGGCCTGACATTTCCATAAAATGAGGTGCGTGAGGTCATGAGGAGAAAGACTCGAGCTCAGGGGTTGGCTAATCAGTGTTAAGGGGCGGGGCAAGGGAACGTAACGCAACAGCGGTGGTTGTTTTCCGGACTTTTCTGTGCGTAGGTTGTTTACTGGGACTAACGGCACAGGAATACTACTCATGTAGACAATGTGTAGACAAAGTATAGCAAAACGCTAAAGATTATACGTTAAAGCGGTTACAAGCAGCTTAAGAGACGAAAACGAAGCGTATGCAGTCCGAGGTATTTGACGTTTGGTGGTGTTTACGTAGAAAGAATTAAATGTATACCGAAAATCTTTTTCCGGTAAACGTACGACACTGTGGGATTTAAAACGGTTATAAAACTACAAACAAACTTCACCGTGTAGTTAATGCGGGCGGCCATCTTAGAGAATCACTCGTTTATTTATTTTATTTTTCAAGCTCCGCCCCCTAGGCTCCACCTCTTAATGATTGAAGTTTGAAGTGATATAGAACACTGCTGCTTTTATCTTGCAGATGATATTTCATTTGACGGAAGTTTATAAAAATTTAGGAACGTTCCTGGAAGAGGTTTGGGAAGAGACAGACCTCCTCTGCTTGGAAAGCAACGTTCAGACAACAAACACGTCCTGATGAAGCTAACTAACTAACGTCACTCGGCGTAAAGGGGACCTTGTGTACATTTCACTTGGGGCTGAACTGCAGGTTTTTAATCTCTGTGTGAAATAAAAGCTTAATAAACGTCGTATCAGAGGACGAGTCTATTAAAAGACTTTCTGCGTCCACAGTGAGAGCAGTTCGAGTTATACGCTCGCTAATGGGGTCAACGAGGCTGGCAGCTATAAATAGACCCTCTCAGGAATGCTGGGAAAATCGATTTACAAGCAGCAGGAGGAGGAGGAGGAGGAGATGGAGGGATGAGAGCTATTTTTATAAATCTACCACAGTGCATAGCATGAGGAAGCGATGAGGTTGTGGGCTAATGCAGGAAAGGGGTCGAGGGTCGGTTTAGGCGGCCGGGTCACACGTCTCCTCTTGAGACGCGGCGTCCGCGCCGACCTCGGCAGCCCAGAAGCGGATGTGAGCTTTGGGCTCGAGGTAGCACAGCGACACTGCGAGAGGCAGCGCGAGTGCCAGAGACAGCGCCACCGAGTGGCAGGCTGAGAGAAAGACAGCGAAAATGAGGAAGAAGGAAGGACACGGCAGGGCGATGGAGCCGTCCTCGTCCAGCAAGTGCGCACCCTTAAACAAGGCCAGGAGGGAGGAGCCTGGACGTGGGCGGTGCTCGGTGAGAACACTGGAAGGGGGTGGAGCAAAAGCAGACACGCCCTCTTCAGCAGAGTGGGCGGGGTCAGTGTCGTCAGGGTTGGAATCGGGTTCAACGGGAAGGTCGGGTTCGAGGTCTGGGTCAGGGTAAGGGTCACGATCAAGCTCGGGTTCATCCTCCGAGACGTCGGACAGGACATCGAGCTCGGAGATGGTGTCCAAGCTCGGGGGGAGGGACGACAGGGACGAGGAGGACGGAAAGAACGGGAACATGAAGAGCGACTGGGTGAACGAGGGGTGAGGGAAAAAAATAAGAGCGAGGTGAGAAATAACGACAGAACAAAGAAGGATCAAAAGAAAAAGTGTGTATGATGAAAAGAAAAGTGGAAACGACGTTACAGGAAGGAGAGGAGAGAAACACAGCGTTAGTCACACAGACTGTTGGAGGTCAAAGGTCACAGTGCGGAAGAGGACTGTAAAGGGATTGGGGAGGTGGGAAGGGAATAAGGACGGAGAACAGGGTGTGTGTGTGTGTGTGTGTGTGTGTGGGTGGTTTACATCTACAACCAGCAACATGAGCACCAAACTTCCAGTGTTCATGCCAAGTGTTTCTATCCTTCTTTCTTTCGTTTTCCTTTCTTCCTCTCTTTCTCTTCTCTACCCATCTCTTTCTTTTTGTATTTTCCCTCTAAATTTCACTTCCCTTCTTCCTTTCTATCTTTCTTTCATTCTCCCCCTCCATCTTTTCTTCTGTTTTTTCTCTTCTTTCTTCCCCCCCTTCTTTTCTTTTTCTCCGGTCTTCTTTGTCTCTATTCCCTTCTTCCTTTCTCATGTTGTTTCTCTCACATCCCTTCTTGCTTCCTTACTTTCTCATCCCTTCTTCTTTTCTTTCCCCTTCTTTGTTTCTTTGCCAGTCTTTTCTTTCTCTTCCCTTCTTCCTCAATTTAGCTTCCCTTCTTCCTTCCTTTCTCTCTTCCCTTCTTCCTTTCTACATTTCTCTTTCTCTTCCCTTCTTCCTTTCTACATTTCTCTTTCTCTTCCCTTCTTCCTTTCTTTTTTTATTCCTTTCTTGTCCTCTTTCCATTCTCTTCCCTTCTTCCTTCCTTTCTCTCTCTCCCCTTCTTCCTCAATTTAACTTCCCTTCTTCCTTTCTACAGTTCTTTCTATTCCCTTCTTCCTTTCTTATTTTTTATTCATTTCTTTTCCTCTTTCCATTCTCTTCCCTTCTTCCTTCCTTTCTTTCTCTCTTCCCTTCTCCCTTTCTACATTTCTCTTTCTCTTCCCTTCTTCCTGCCCTTCCATACCCTCTCCTCTCCTCTCTCTCTTTCTTCTTTTATTTCTGTACAAAAACATATCTAATATAAAACACAGCCTTATGGTGAAGAGCAGTGAGCGAGAGAAGAAATAAGAGGAGTGAAAGAAAAAGAGAGAAGAGTGAACACAGCTGATAGACGACTAGTTTTGCTCCAACAGGGTAAAAGCAGGAAGTCAGGCGCGACCTCGTAACGCTTCCTACACACTCGCATCAGCTGATCTTCACGTATCAGCTGTTTGTTCCACACACCCCGAGCGTGTGAGCATAAATCACGTGAAAAGGTGTTTAACGCACTCCTTCCGTTCGGCGATGTGAGGACCTGAACGTGATGTCCGAGACGGAGATGGCAAACAGAGAGCATGATGGGAAACTCCGACCGAGTTGAGTTACAGGGTGAGGAACCGGAGCTGATTATCGTCACTTTCACAGTTTATCAAACACACAGCATGAAAAAAAACAAACACAACGCAAGGAAATACACAAACATCATCATAACGACAAAAAAACAGTTAATCCGTCAAGGAGGTTAATCCTCCTTCCTCAACAACCTGCGAAGAGAAAAGCCGAGGTTAAAGAGCAAGGGTTAAACTTCCTCACCTTGGAATCGGAGGAGAGATCCAGGGCGGGGTCACGACCGTTCTCACCGGGGGCGTGGCCATGATCGCTCACTGGAGCTGTGGAGTGCACAAGGTCAAAGGTCACAAAAACATCATTCGGACATCGCTTTTTACAAAACGTTACCCGCCATAACAACACGTTAATCATTAATGCGTGCTGTACGTGATGTGTATCCAGATGTGTGGTGTAGACAGTGTTTATCCAGAAGTGTTGTGTACACTGTGTTTATCCAGATGTGTGGTGCAGACGGTGTCCTTAGTGTGTATCCAGATGTGTTGTGAACATGGTATTTATCCAGATCTGTGGTGTGCGCAGCACGTATCCAGATGTGTGGTGTAGGTGTGCTCGATATTTTTCCAGATGTGTAGTGTAGACTGTGTGCTCTGTGTTTATCCAGATGTGTGGTGCAGACAATGTGCTCGGTGTTTATCCAGATGTGTGGTGTAGACTGTGTTTATCCAGATGTGTGGTGTACACAGTGTGCTCGGTGTTTATCCAGATGTGTGGTGTACACAGTGTGCTCGGTGTTTATCCAGATGTGTGGTGTACACAGTGTGCTCGGTGTTTATCCAGATGTGTGGTGTAGACTGTGTTTATCCAGATGTGTGGCGCAGACAGTGTGCTCTGTGTTTATCCAGATGTGTGGCGTACACAGTGTGCTCGGTGTTTATCCAGATGTGTTTGCGTACACAGTGTGCTCGGTGTTTATCCAGAAGTGTGGCGTACACAGTGTGCTCGGTGTTTATCCAGATGTGTGGTGTACACAGTGTGCTCGGTGTTTATCCAGATGTGTGGTGTACACAGTGTGCTCGGTGTTTATCCAGATGTGTGGTGTAGACTGTGTTTATCCAGATGTGTGGCGCA
>CM040483.1:1811022-1825183 GCA_022758105.1 Pangasianodon gigas
GCGAGACAGACAGACAGACAGACGCAGCTACAGAGAGCGACACAGACAGACAGACAGACGCGGCTACAGAGATCGAGACAGACAGACAGACAGACGCAGCTACAGAGAGCGAGATAGACAGACAGACAGACGCAGCCACAGAGAGCGAGATAGACAGACAGACAGACGCGGCTACAGAGAGCGAGACAGACAGACAGACAGACAGACGCAGCTACAGAGAGCGAGACAGACAGACAGACAGACGCGGCTACAGAGAGCGAGACAGACAGACAGACAGACAGACACGGCTACAGAGAGCGAGACAGACAGACAGACAGACAGACACGGCTACAGAGAGCGAGACAGATGTATTATTTAGAGCTTCATTAACATTACTGATCAGGGTTTGTCGTACATCACACACGTTATTTGTATGTGCGTGTGTGTGCGCGCGCGTGTGTGTGTGTGTGTGAGACCTGTGGGACTTGTGCAGCTCCAGCACTTTCTCCTCGAGCTCTTTGGTTTGCTCTTTCGCGAGCTGGAAGTCGGTGATGGAGTGGAGCTGCTGCTCGGCCGAGTCGTGATCTCCGAGCTCCGCCTGCAGCGTGTAGGAGCCGAGCAGAGCCAGAGTGACGAACGAACACGGCAACCGACCCGACACGATGTCCTGCCTCAACTGCAGACACAGCAGATACCTGCGGGGACACACACACACACACACACACACACACACACACACACAGAGATTTAAAGTTTACCTTTGTGTGTGTGTCACTTTACTTTTTATTTCATTCTACATTGATGTTAAACAGTAAAGGAGTTCCAGTGAAACACAAAGCCGTGACTGATGCAGTTTTATTTATTCTAACTCTATCAGACAGACGGGTGGAGCAGGATTAGTGCGTGTGTGTGTGTGTGTGTGTGTGTGTGTGTGTGTGTGTGTGTGTGTGTGTATCAAAAACTCTGTATTGTGCTGTGGTTAATAAAAAAATGACTGCACCTGCGGTATGGCTGAGTCATTACAGCGCTGAGCGACACGACACAAATATCACATCACGACACGTGAAGACGTTTCTACAACACGAGTTTGATTATACTTTTATTTAACATCTACAAAAATTACATTTATCTTACTGCTGTACATGTTTGCTTTTAAACTTTTGTTTTTTTAAATCATCAATTTTTAAAAAAAGAATTAATATAATTATTTCATTCATACAGTAATAAAGCTCTGGCTAAAGAACTTTTTTTCCTCCTCTGAACTTTCACGCCAAGATGAAGAGAAAAGAAAAAAAAAAAACACAATCGGACAAACTGTAACCATAGCAACACTAGATTTATCACGCTAAAATTAAAAATGAAAAAATTAATAATTGGGTAATAATCTGATTAATAATTAGAACTGCTTCTCTGTGTTCAGCATTAAACATATTTTCGATGCAACGTATCGTAAATCTCTTAATATTCGCTCACGAACATTTTTAACTCTTTTGGTCACGTTCCCATGAGCTGCGACGTGATTGGTTAATTTGAGCTTTTTTTTTTCTTTTTTTTTTGTCTGAAAAGTTGAAACTAACATAGTAGTTATTTTATTCACACACACACACACACACACACACACACACACACACAACTTAATCTTGTTACTCTAAAGGTTACAAGGTCAAACGAGTGTTCAATTCCCACACACACACACACACACACACACACACACACACCTGACCACATACAGAGCTTTCGCATGGCATGTATGTCACGGTCATGTCCGTATCTCTGTGTGTGTGTGTGTGTGTGTGTGTGTGTGTGTACCTGGTGATGTCCTCAGTGAGCTGCGAGGGATCCGGTGGATAAAACTTCACGTTGAACGCAAACTGCCACTGCGAGTCTGGAGACAAACGAGAACAAATTAAAACACACTACACACCACAGCGCTGTGGAATTCTGGATTCTGATTGGTCGACAGTGCAGCTTCGTATCAGCGCGCTCCTTCTAACACGTTATCGTTTCTATAGTAACGGCTCATTCACACACGCCAGACGCTCCACTGATGATAAACGGAACGTGGCTGAGCGTTGATCTGCGAGGACACGTTTATGTAGCGTTTATGGAAGGAGTCTCCAGTGTCAGCGCTTTGTAACAGTCGGTTTTCCGACACTCGTAGGTTAGCTGGAAACTTTCAGAAGCTGTGAGCTCGGCTAGCTACGGATTTAACTCCGACAGATTCTGGTTGCTACGGCAACATTGCGTTAACAGAATAAAAGTGATTCAGTCACAGTTTGAGCTCTTTTCATTATTATTATTATTATTATTTTTTCTTAATTCACTTTGGCCTAGCGAATCTCTGAATAAACCAAATACTCAACCAATAAGCTAAGATCATGTGATCTCACACACACACACACACACACACACACACACACACAGAGTAATTCACTCGTCACAGATGCTAATCGTTTTAGCTCTCGTTAGTTAAGGATCTGTCCTCAGGATCGCTGATGAAGTGATGATGAATAAATAAACATTATGTATGACGATGCCTGCTGAGGAGCTCTAAAGGGGCGTGGCCTATTTAACACGGCGGGATTCCGGTGTGTGTTTGTTGCCCTGAAGCTGCAGGTTGTGCTCAGTGCAACTCACTTCCTGTCTGCCCGGGGCGCTCGCTTCTCACGGTGCGGGTGAGGAAAAGACCAGCAGAACGACAAGCGTGGACTGAATGTGTTCTTTCACTCGGTAGTGTGTGTGTAGTGCAGCTTCATAACACGTTACACTGTGTCTGTGTGTGTGTGTGTGTGTGTGTGTGTTTTGCTCTAATTACAGTGGCTAAAATAAAACCCACCAGAAAGAGAGAGAGTGAGAGAAACAGGGAGTTAGACAGAGAGAGAAAACAACAGAGAGAAAGAGAGAGAAAGAGAGAAAGAAAGAGAGTGAGAGAGACGGAGAGAGAGAAAGACAGAGAGAGTGAGAGGGAGAGAGAGAGAAAAGCAGAGAGACAGACAGAGAGAGAGAAAGAGACAAAGACAGAGTGAGAGAGAGACAGAAAGAGAGAGAGAGAGAGAGAGAGAGAGAGAGAGACAGAGTGAGAGAGAGAGAGAAAGAGAGAGCGAGAGAGAGAGAGAAAGAGAGAGAGATGGTATGACCCGGTTTGGATGATCTAGGTCACCCTGACTCATTACTGTCTTAAAAAAAAAAACAAGAGTGTGTGTGTGTGATGTGTGTGTATGATGTGTGTGTGTATGATGTGTGTGTGTGATGTGTGTGATGTGTGTGTTCCATATTGTTGAACAACTTTGATCAGATGAATTAATTTTTTTTTTCTATTCCACAATCCACAAAAATGAGTCCAATAATTCTCTCCTTACAGAAAATAATAAAATTACTATTGTGCAAACAGTAATTACAATAACATTATTATTATTATTATTATTATTATTATAATACGCTAAAATCATACTGTTTAGGTTTTTTTCATTTGTTCTTGTTTGTTTATTAGGTGCTAACTTTTGTTCTTCTTCTATCCTGATGTTTTTTTTAAAATGTGCTCATTTATTCTTCTCGTTTTTATTTATTTATTTATTTTTAACTCTAAAACTTACGGTTATGGAGATCCATTAGCACTCGCAACATTTCACACCGTCACACGTCACATCAGATGCAAATTAGCTGAAAATGTAGTTTCATTATTTTCTTTCTATTTGTATGAGCACAGGAAATGTGTTTTGGTCCACAGAGCCTCAGTAATAACCATCCGTGTCCCAAAAACTCCATAAAACAATCAACTAAATAATAAACAACACGATGATGATGAATTTAAATCCGTTTAGAGAGTGAATAAGAGAACTCGTTTAGCACAGAGCTCTCTCACACACACACACACACACACACACACACAGAGAAGACAATGTGAAACAATATGATGCTGTTTTTTTTTTTTGGTTTGTTTTCTACCAAAAAAGTTGAAGTCCATTTATAAAAAAGGGTCAAACACAACAATTTAGAGTCGTTACGTCAAAACGAATCAAATTGTGATAAAGTAATTAAAAACAAATCTGGTTAAGATAATGAGACACAGCAGGTCTAAAGTATTTGTGTGTTTTGTGTTCACTGTGAAGAGTGTGTGTGTGTGTGTGTGTGTGTGTGTGAGTGTGAGAGAGAGAGAGAGAGAGAGACAAAAAAAATTAAATAAAGCTACTTACTGCGGATCTGACGTTTGATCTCCTTTGTAGGATCGAGCCAGCACTAAACACACAGACACACACACACACAAAGTTAGCATGTTAGGATAGTAACCAAGAAAGAAAGAATGAAAGAAAGAAAGAAAGAAAGAAAGAAAGAAACCCACAGTAACGGCTGCCGCAAGGCTAAAACAACGCTCTCCTCCGCGTATTGTGAAACGCTGGTATTGTTAAAAAAAAAAAAAATTAAAAATCAGAAAAAAAATCTAAATATCGTAAAGGTGACGTGGAAAAGTTAGAGACCAGATGTTAAAATATTTCTAAAAGTAAAAGAAGATATTTTTTAAAAGATATTTCTGAACGTAAACACGGCTGGAGAGGAACTCGCGTTTAACAAAGAAACGAACCTTTTTTTTCCTCAATTTAATTAACGAAAGCGATATTCAACGTCACTGAGAGTCTGAGCAGGATAAAACTCTTACCGAGGACGAATAAATGAACGTGAAGCGTTCTTTCCGTACGCAGATGAAAAACATTCGCACGCTTTGCGTACTACATTTTTTCCCTCCATAATCCTTTAATAACATCAAGATTTTTTTCATGAAATCAAAGTTTCGCTCGCATTTTGTGAAACTTTTGAATGAAACCGCGGCTTCGGATAAACGTTAATAAAACGCTGATACAGATGTTCGTTACTATTATCCGATACATTCAGACCCAGACGTAGTAATATAACTTTTGCGTGCGAAAAAACACACGCAATCAAAAAACACACTCAAATACGTACAATCTGATTTAACAATAAGAGCTACGGATAATTGTGGAGCAAAAAAACAACACATTCCTTTCGCCCGTTTGCTCCGATGAAGACGTAATTAGGGGCGTTCCTATTTAAAAAGCACCAAATAGTGGGCGGAGTCAATGCGAATGGATGAAATTTGCATGTGTAGTGTGATTTACTGCCTCGTAGTACGACTGAAGGGCAAGTATTAAATTTGTGTAAACTCGTTTTCATGGGTTTATCGTGTAATCGTCATTATATGATAAAAGAAAGACGGAGACGTCGTACTCACCCTCTGGTCTGCGTTGTCTTTGAAGCTCAGGCCGAAGTAATCCTTCTCCAGGATGTTCAAGTGTTCACACACTTTCTGAAACAGTATCTGACCCTTGGCTCGCTTCTGCAGAGCGACACACACACACACACGTACGTTAATAATAAAGTCGATACCTATACAAACTACACTACAATATCAGCAAAATCTGCTCAACTTTATGCAAATGAGCCCTGCCTCCTGTCAGCCAATCAGACGTCTTCACATCACCTGAGCGGGAAAATATTTATCCTTCTAAACTCCGACATTTCATAAGCTCCTTATTTACACTTACGCATAATTAAATCATATGAAGATTGTTAGATTCGTTGCTAGCACGAATGTAAGGTAATATGATTGTGAGATTAAGCTAGCTAGCTAAGAACTACACATCTCTACAGGTTTATATTAATGCGCTCGTTCTAGTACGTTATCGTTTCCATAGTAACAGCTCATTCGCACGGACCTGTACGGCAGACGCCCCACATGAACAGATTTAAAACTTAAAAAAAAAAAAAAAAAAAACATGCAATTGTTTATTTGAAAAGAGATTTATTTATGGAAGGAGTCTCCAGTGTCAGCTCTCTGTAACTTTTGGTTCTCCCGAGACACGCGTGGTAAAGATAGTAGAAGATTACAGATTCTAGTTGCTATGGCAACCTTGCTTTTACAGAAGAAACATGAACAAATCAGCTGATCGAAGTGTGTTAATAAATAAATATCGCAGCCTTGAGTGTGGACTTGCTAGCGAATCGAACTCAACTGCCAAGTTAGGTTTTCTGTAAAGAGATGTTTATGTAAGATTTACGGAAGGAGTCTCCAGTGTCAGTGTTTTTTTGCGGTTTCTCGGTAACAAGACACGCTACGGTTTTGTGATTTGTTAACTTCACCCGGGCGACTGGCGAGGGAGCGACTGTTTATAAGTGAGAACAGAAACTAACATTAAACACAACTATAAACAGATAAAAGGTTTGACGCATTCTGAAATAAAAAATAATAATAATTCTGGTAGCTAACAAAGTTTACTAACAATGAGATAGCAAAGATATTAGAATGAACGTGTGAGATTTCTGATAACGAGCTGGTGTTCGGAGAGCACGTAGGATTACGGCGAAAACTACAGTAAGAATGACAGCCCGCTTTGTGTGTGTGTGTGTGTGTGTGTGACTTCTGAGGAATGAGGAGGCCAAATGTCGCCTAAAACATCAGACACACAGACGCGATTATCTCGCCTCTTCGCCTTTGATCAGTGTGTGTAAAGGAATGTGAAGCCGGAGGAGAAGGAACGAGTCCGGACTGGCCCACGCCACACAGCCGCGACATTTCTGCTCCGTGACGATGAGACGGACACGACGAGACGAGAAGAGAGGAAAGGCGGAGACGGACAGTTGTCTTCCAGAGTTCCAGATGTTGGCGTCTGTCGGAACGCTGTTTCCGTGATGGCTGCTGCTCGGACAATGAGGCAGTGTTCGCGGTGTCAGCGCCTTTCCCACACCACAACAACGCCTTTACTCCGGACATGACGGGTCACTCGGGTTGCTCAAATCTGATTGGTTGGTTTATAACATGTTTATATTAACGTGCTCTCGTTCTCTAACGCGTTATCGTTTCTGTAGTAACGGCTCGTTCACGCGTATGTGACGTGTGTAATCGTCGATGTGATGAAGTTTTAACTTTTATGGAAGGAGTCTCCAGTGTCGGCGCGTCGTAACTATATGTAACTATAATGTAACTATAAATGGATAAAACGTACGACGTGTTGTTCTTTTAATAAATAACAAATTGCAGTCGGTGGCAAATTGCCAATGTGCTGTTACAGGAAATTTACAGGATTAGGATCTGTAAACTGTGCTGTACCAGAGAGGAGAGTCGAGACCAGGCAACGGCCATTAAGGATGGGTAAACACACACACACACACACACACACACACACACACACGCTAATGGATTCTAGGAACAGCAGTGCAGTATTGACCAGGCAAAAATGGGCCTGGCAGAATTAAGTACATTAGGAAAAGCACACGCTTCAAACACACACACACACACACACACACACACACACGTTAACATAAAACGCTGTAAAATGCTTCGTTGTTTTTAATCGATTTAAAAAAAGAAAACAGCCTTCTACTGAGGCAAACGTGTTCACAATCTGCAGTACGACATGAATTTCCCTTCTAACTGTAAAGTGGGCGGAGCTAAACATGGGATCACTCACAAGGATAAATGTCACATGTCCCAAAACCTAGCACAGTGAACCAATGCTAAGCTAAGCTAACAAGGGAAAACTAACCTAGCAAACTAACACTAACCTAACCTCAGATCACAGGACTGTTCAAAGTTTAAAAATACTTTTAAAAATTACATACTGCTGCTTTAATGTTTGGCATCATACATACATTTTAATATTTCATGACCAAAACCTCAAATAGTTAGTTTTGTACCCTGACTGATGAGACTGGACTGGACTGGACACACACACACACACACACACACACACATACACACACACAAACAGGTCACATGAGGACTGTAGGAATTAATGGAAACTGACGAATCGTTACGACCCTGAACTAGTTATCAAGGGCAGATTTAACGAGAGAGCGTGTTGTCAAGTCTCTGTATGTGAGCGGAGAATGCAATGACCTGTGGTTAAACCCTGCTGGTGTGTATGAACGCACAGAGAGCTCTGTTATCTCTCAGATGCCCCTTCTGATGGCCTCGCACACAAACACACACACACACACACACACACACAGCTGCAGTTTGGGGTGGAGGGCCTAAAGATGTCAGAGCTCAGAAATGAGCCTGAATAATACACACAGGCATTCTGCAGGGACGCCCTGATGCTGTTCAGGCACATTGTGTTTAAACGAGTCTTCGGGGATGAATACTGCAAGAGAGAGAGGACAAGAGAAAAGGAGAGAACCAGGGAGGGGCGAAACAGACGGACGAAGAGCCAGAAAGGCAGTCTGAGCGATAAACACTGTGTTCAGGCACAGATTTCATTCTTACAGACGGAGCATGAGGCCCACAGAGAGGATTGTTGGGGTTTTCCAGCTCAAGATTCAGTGCAGGGTGACATCACACGCAGCCTGCTGGGACAGGGCTGTAAGGACATTCAGCACTGTGATTGGCTGAGACGTCCTCCCCTTTCTAAAACTTTATGATATGATGTCATTACAAAAGAAACACGACAGCTTAAGAATTACTAGTCAGAGTTATGAAATAGAGAGAGAGAGAGAGAGAGAGAGAGAGAGAGAGATGGTAAGACAGAATGCAAGAGAGATTAAGGAAAGTGAGAAAAGGGGCTTAATGCATCCATCCACCCGAGGAGACCAACTAATATCTGACAATCACATCTATCCAAAGAGGATCAAATTACACCTGACCAATCAGAGTCCACTCAAAGGGACCAAAATGACAAAAGGGGACCAACCGTGTCCACTCATAAGGACCAAAGCAGACCAACTGCAACCACTCAAGGGGGACCAACGGCACCAACGGAAAGAGAAACAGTCTCGTCCACACAAGAGGGACCAAAATGACCAATCGCATCCAGGAGACCATTGAAACTGAGCCTCATAAAATTAACCAATGGCGTCCACTCAAGAGGGGCCAAAGGCGTCCACTCAAGAGGGACCAATGGCGTCCACTCGAGAGAGGCCAATGGCGTCCACTCAGGGTGGACCAATCGTATCCTCTGAAGGGGTACAAATCATGTCTACTCAAGGGGGATGAACTGCATCCACTGAAAGAGGGCTAATCGCATCCACTTAAGTCAACCAAACGTGTCTGTCAAAGTTGCTGCATCCACATCTATACTTCTTCAAAATGATCACATATCATCTGTCCATTCAAAGAGACCAATTGCCTTAGCTCCTTCCACTTGACCAACTGTGTCCTGACACTAACATGTCTAGAAGCGGTTAAAAGTAAATGATTACACCTGATTACAACACAAATTAGCCAACAGCGTCCATTCAAGGGGACCAATAATCTCAGGTTATGAGTCAGGCAGGTTGTTATGTGTCTGGAAATGATTGTGTCTCAGTTTGGGTGTGTTTGAGACAGCAGCTGCAGCACTGTGGACACATGATATCACAATGATTGATAAAATCACAACATGACATAAAATAAACACAACACAACACACACACACACCCCCCTGTTCCACCTGTTTAGCTTGCAGTTAGGTGCTCTTTTGCTCACTAGTGTGAAATAATGATAGGGTAACTATACACCACACACACACAGGTAATTTGAGCTCTCCTGTTGTGCATGAGGTGTTTCAGAGCTTCACTATTCGTCTAAATGAGGCTTAATCAGTGACTAGAATGTGTGTGTGTGTGTGTGTGTGTGTGTGTGTGTTTTCCGGGTGGATCGGCTAGAACAAAAGCTTTTAGTGAAGCATCAGCGCTTTTTTGAACAAGCAGTGGGACAAAAAGAGTTTTGTTAAAATAGCACTGGGACCACAGTAGCAAACCAGCAAACCGCACACTCAGCTCTAACCATCTCTCTCACACTCACACACACACACACACACACACACAGTCCACCCTGACCCAGCAGTCAGAAACAATAGGGTCTGTCTGCACATCGCGGACCACAACTGGCATGTCCAAATTCATAGACTGGAATGTGGGAATGGCCTCGATTTCACAGAGGTAACACAGACTGCTAACCAGTTTCACATGATTCCATCTAGTTTTTCCTACCACACAAAGCCACGCCCACCTGCCCCACTTGAAGTCAAGCCCACCTGTTGCACTTAAAGCCACACTCATGTGTCTCACCTGAACTCACACTCATCCTTAGGACCTGAAGCCACCTAGCCACACAAAGCAACAACCATCCTTCCCACTAGAAGTCACAACCTTCCATCCATCCCATCTGTCCTAATTGTGGACACGCCCATCTGTCCCATCTGAAGTCACGTCCCAGAAGAACCGAAACCAAGCCCATCCATCCCACACAAATCCATGTCCATCCATCCCACTCGAAGCCACACACATCCATCCCACCTGAACTCACGCTCATCCTTCACATTCGACGGCACTTAGCCATTCATACCACACAAAGCCACGCCCATTCTTCCCACTCGTAATCCCACCCATCTTTCCTATTCAAAGACGCACCAATTCATCCCGCCTGAACTCACAGCTGTCCTTCACACCTGAAGCCACCTAGCCATCCATCCCACCTGATCTCACAGTTATCCTTCGCACCTGAAGCCACCTAGCCGTCCATCCCACCTGAACTCACACCTAACCTTCACACCTGAAGCCACCTAGCCGTCCATCCCACCTGAACTCACACCTATCCTTCGCACCTGAAGCCACCTAGCCGTCCGGCACGCCCATCAGTCCCACTCAACAGCTTGTCCATTTGCCCCAGTCAGACACGCCCACCAGTCTGAAGACAAACTGTTCTCAAACAGCAGAGGAGATTGTCCTGTTTAATGACAGGGTATTAGCGCGCACTCACACACACACAGACACACACACACACAGACACACAGACACACAGACACACGTCAGCTGATCACTGAATCCCTAACTCAGCACCCTAACTAATCCCATTATAGCATTACTACTGCTGAACTTGCAACGGCACGCAAACACACACACACATGCGGCACAGTGACCGATGCCCTGTCCTCAGCCTCGGAGATAATCATTACTCTGACGTTTCCAAGAGACACCACGTGACATCACTGACTAGCATAAACGCTGCAAAGTGCTATATCCTGGATTAAGTGATGTTTGGACAGGACTTCAGCCAAGAATCTGTCTCTCTCTCTCTCACTCACACACACACACACACACACACACACACACACACACACACACACACATGCTCAGAGAGAACCATCATGCCTTTTACAACTTCCTTTGGCGTAAATTCGGTCATAAACCGAGTCTCCACTAAGCTGCCAGGCATGGAGTCAAATTCAACCCTGTTTCTATGGTAACGGAATTAAACTTTAGCATGGCCGCTGTAGCAGCACGTGTTATTTACTGTATTTACATTGAGCGGGATGTACTCAGGATGTGTGTACTCAACATTCGTTATTTAACGCACAGAGAGTGCTTAACATCGCGTTCCCTTCGTGCACAACGTATAAATCGCAACTGTTCACGTTATAGACGCTTTTACATGGAGATGATCTTAATTCCTTAGTGATTTTACACAAGTTATGCAAATTTAAAGAACTATTCCCAGGAAACTTTGTAGGACTTCAGGAAATTTTGGAGGTGCTCAGGAACATTCTCATGAACCAGAGAATGTTTTCAAGAACCTAGGAACTCTTAAGATTTTTTTTTTTTTTTTAAGTTGAGGAACCTTTCCAAGAACCCGAGGTCTTTTCAAGAAATCAGAAACTGACATTCAGAAATCTTTTTAGGAATTTCGGAAATTTTGGGGTGGTCAGGAACCTTATCAGAAACTGTTTTCAGGAACTCAGGAACTATTTTCAGGACCCCAAGACCTTTTTTGTCCAGAAACCCAAAAATTGTTTCAGGAATCTTTTTAAGAGTTCAGGAAAATTTGTAAGCACTCAGGAACCTTTTCAGGAACTCAAACAAGTTTTCAAGACCTCAGGAACTGATTCAGGAATCGTTTTAGTTCAGAAAATCGTACAAACACTCAGGAACCTTTTCAGGAATCTTTTTAAGAGTTCAGGCAAATGTGTAAGCATTCAGGAACCTTTTCAAGAACTCCCCAGGAACTGATTCAGGAATCGTTTTATTTCAGAAAATTTTGCAAGCACTCAGGAACCTTTTCAGAAACCCAGGAACTTTTTTTTTAGCAGTTTGTATAAATTTTAAAGCTGCTCAGCAACTGCTTTTATTAGCGATGCTTTAACATGCAGACAGTCTAAAGCCCAATTCAGACGACATCAGTGACATGGCCAGGGGTTATACGCAAATTTTATAGCACAGGTATATGTTATGGTCATGTGACCTGTTAAAGATCAACCGTGGCCACGCCCCCAACAAACAAGCACTTATAATAAAGGAGCTTATGCAAAGTGTAAATGCAGAAGTGGGAGAAAAAAAAAAAATCATCTATTCAACAGGATTAAACTTCCTCATCTCTCTCTCTCTCTCACACACACACACACACACACACACATACAAAAGGACAATGAATCAGACAAAGGTCTAGATGGTAAACAAGGAACAAGGAACAAGAAACACACACACACACACACACACACACACACAAAAAGCTGTAAACACTCCTTTATAGCACAAATGTCGTGTTTGGGAAAGAATGAGGCTCTGTTCTGTGGAGCTGCTGGACTCTGAATAAACGCTCGCTGGGCAGCTAACATTCTGACACCTTTACGAAAAGTTTACGAACACAGCTGACTAAGTTCGCTAAGAACATAAAGCGTAACGGTATCTAACTACCATATCACTCAGACTGTAGTCTGTTTAGCTATCTAGCTCTCGACTAACATAGCTGACGAGCTAACGATGCATTCGAATAAAATTCGTAACTAGGGATTTCCGATCTCTGACTAAGAATAAGCAAAGAAAGCGTCCCCACAACTGCACACGAGTTCAGCAACCTCTTTACGTGTAAATAAGATACACGTCTAAATCATTCCGTGGAAGTCTTTAGCATGGAGGTAGCTGATGTGAGAGATAAAGACGTGCAGCTGCACACGGGTCCTTCATATCTCTCTCTCTCACATCTCTCCTCTTCTGTGTTCATCACAAAAACACCAAGCAGATAGTGCTGCTCACGGTACATCAGTGGATTTGTCTCTCTCTCTCTCTCACACACTCACACACACACACACACACACACACACACACACACACACAGTCATTAGGTAACGATTCATGGCATTTACAGCATAAACATTTTCAGAAACGTCTTTCAGGAACCCAGGAACTTTTTTTATTTATTTATTTTTTAAAATCCTTTTAGTAGTTGAGGAATTTTTTTTGCAGGCACTGAGGAACCTTTTCAGGAACCCAGGAACTGCTTTTCCAGGAACTGCTCTTAGAAACTAAGAACCCACGAATTATTTTCAAAAACTGAGGAACTGTTTCAGAAATCATTTTAGCAGTTCAGGAACTACTGTTTTTAGGACTCCAGGAAATTTTGCAGGATGCATTTTTCAGGACCCAAGAACTTTTTTCCAAAAAGGAACCTAGAAGGAACCCATGCAGAAACTCTTCCAAGAATATTTTAGTTCAGGAAATTTGAAACTAAGTGGTCAGGAACCTTTTTCAGGAACCCAGAAACCTTTTTCTATTTTTTAAAAATTTTAAAGCGATTAAAACCTTTTCAGGAACACAGGAACTGTTTTCAGAAACCCAGGAACTGCTCTCAGAAACTGTTTTCAACAACTAGAGGAACCGTTAGTTCAGGAAATTTTACTAGAGCTCAGGAACCTTACAAAATAAAAACGAGGAATTTTATTTTCAGGAATCTTTTTAAGAGTTCAGGCAAGTGTGTAAGCACTCAGGAACCTTTTCAGGAACCAAAAACTTTTCTTTTTTTTTCTTTTTTTTTTGCAGCGATGGGTTATGAAGAACCCAGGAACTTTTTTCAGAAATCTTTTTATCAGTTCATAAAATTTTGTAAAGGATTAGGAACTTTTTCAAAAAACCTCAGGAACTACACACACCTGGAGAATGTTTATTTTCTCTCAAAGTTAATAACACACACAACAAAAAAATGCAGTTCGTAAACATTACCGAGAAGCTTCTCTGTCCTGAAGATGTCGGAAAACTTTATAACTTTATCTCTGAGTGTTACAACGCGCTGACACTGGAGACTCCTTCCATAAATGTTACATAAACACGTTTCTCCTTACTGAAAACTTCGCCATATCAACCATTACACACGTTTTTTTGTTTATGTGGAACACACACACACACACACACACACACACAC
>CM040483.1:1850650-1860748 GCA_022758105.1 Pangasianodon gigas
CTCATTCACTCACTCACTCACTCACTGATTTACTCACTCATTCATTTACTCACTCACTCACTCCACCTCTGAGCCTCATGCATGTTTAATTCTGCTTCTTTCTTTTCTTTCGTTACAGCTTTTCTCTCGCTCCAGCTTCTTTTCTTTCATTGGAAACTTGCAGTATCACTTCATCAGCTCTGTGCTCAGAGTGCTTCACGTTAATGTGTAGTGCTAGGAGAAAGGGAACGTGGAGACAATTCAAACGATGTTACGGCACGCCACTGTTGAGTTCTGGATTCTGATTGGTCAGACAGTAGCGCAACTGCCAATCACAGGTTTATGTTAATGTGTTCATTCTGACATGATATCGTTTCTATAGTAACAGCTCATTCACAGGGACGTGTTCGGCAGAAGCTCCGCGTAAACGGATTCAAGAATAATCAGTGATGTGATGAAGCTTTCTGTAACTTATCTAACATTTAGGGAAGGAGTCTCCAGTGTCAGCCAGAGAGAAAGCTGTAACTTTACGTTTGACGCTTTTTTCATGCTGTTTCATTGTAACCATGACTAGCTATGTGTTTTTTTCTTATCAGCTTTGAAAGGCAGAGAAAAGAGAGGCTGGTGAGGGAAGGCGAGGGAAGGTAAGACTGTTTCTAGCTGCTATAACGTAAGTGAGAACTTTTTCATGGATGTTCCACGACTGTAACTCTAAACGGTTAAAAAGTGTGACGTGTTGGCAAACTGCTGCGGTGTAAGAGGAATAAAACACATCGGGGGCATGTCTGTAAAATCACCAGCGTATTGTTGGTTAGGAAAATAATCAACTCCAGGATGGTGACAGTAACCACTGTCCTCACATCAGATTATTCGCTGTTGTCGGATTATTCTGGATTTTTGTGGAAAGCAGCGCAACAGCGCCACCGATGGTCATAATCAAAAACGCACAGAATGACATGAAGAAGGGAGAAACGTGAGGCTGATTTCTTTCTCCCCCAGACTGTAGATTCATGCAGCCAATCATTAACAGCGGTGTCAGGTGATCACACAGAGTGACACGCCCCCTAGATCTGATCTCCATTTGCACTGATACTTCTGACACCAATTTTTCATGTTGTTTCATTTGATCATTTTTGAAGGCGTCTTTGCTTTACAGAATTTCTTTACATGAACCCAAGACTCGTGCAGCACCATATGGAAAGAGTGTGAACTAGGGGTGTGACATTACGACGATTTGGATAGATGCATCGATTTCAAAGGAAACGATTTTAAATTGAAATGTGACACACAACCGAAGTGTAAAAAAAGAATTCTTTATTTAAATGTAACATGTAAATAATTTAACAAGCTAGCGAAGTGATTTGCCCAGAACTCTGATACTTTTAAAATAGCTCTTCTCTATGTCATCATCATTTACGAACTAATGGTAGGTCTGCTACAGATTCTGAACATGTCAATCAGAAGATCGGAAATCAAATCGTATCGTATCAGATTCAGTATCGTCAAATATCGAATCGTTGCGTTATGAATCAATATCGTATTATATCAGATTCCATATCATCAAATATCAAATCGTTGTCTTATGAATCAATATCGTATCATATCAGATTATATATCATCAAATATCGAATCGTTGCTTTATGAATCAATATCGTATCGCATCAGATTATATATCATCAAATATTGAATCGATGTCTTATGAATCAATATCGTATCGCATCAGATTCAGTATCGTTAAATATCGAATCAATGCTTTATGAATCAGTATCGTATCGTATCAGATTCCATATCGTTAAATATCGACTCTTTGCCTTATGAATGTAAATCGTATCGTGTGGAAGCCTGATGTTTACGCTCTCATTAGGTTTGGTATTTTTATGTTCTGTAGGGTGTGAACTTTAAAAAACATGCTGCACTGGAATATAAAGACACTCTATTGATGAGAAAATGGATTTTAAAAACTATATATTTAGCCTACAGAATCAAATATATGTATATTTCTAGTAAATTAACGAATTAAACGATACATTGGTCTTACAGCTGAGACACACGCTGAAGTTACAGACAAACCCCCGATCTTATCAGCGTCAGAGTTTACAGCGGAGTCATTCTTTAAATATTTGCCCAAACGCAGACATGCAACCTTTTACCCTGCGACTCTAAACGTGTAATTACTCCACACTAATCTAAAGCAGCTTTATACCTGAGCTTTCAGCCGGTGTGTAATGTGTAACAGAACCCCAGCCTCATTCACACACACACACACACGCACCGTAAAGCTGCGGAAAGCTTCCTTTGCTCCCAGAGTTCTCAGGTGTGGCCTTCAGGTGTATCCTCGTACCTGTGCTGTGGAGAAGTGCCTCCTTATACAGCTCCACTTCACCTGTTCACCTGTTCACCTGTTCACCCGGGCCCTCCTCCTCCTCCTCCTCCTCCTCCTCCTCCTGCAACACAATCGTCAGGTGTAACGTTACACCTCACAAAGGCAGGCGTGAAGGAAACATCAGAGCGAGTGCGACTCCGGAGAGCTCGGTAAACAATACCCGCCTTTTCCAAACTGCAGTCTGAGTCCCAGCATTCCACTTCCTTCCCAGCAGCGTTCACACACCTCACCTGAGCTGATCATGAGACTCTGAAGGTGAGATCCTTCACACACCCGAAAGCTGTGTGACCTCAGATTACCACGACTGTCTGTTTACGCCTCAAACTGTTTACACTTTTACACTGAAAATTGTAAAATTAAGCTCTTAAAGAGTAATAATAGTAATAATAATAATAATAATAATAATAATAATAATAAAGCCCACTTTCATGACAGTTGTTCATCATCCCTTGTAGAACATCATTTTTATTTAAATGAAAAAGGAAGAAACAAAAGAAAAAAAGAAAGGCCTAAAGGATAGAGATTCCCTTACAAAATGTAATTTTTAATTAAAAGAAAAAGAAAAAAAGAAAGAAAAGACTTAAAAAAGAGATTAATAATGCATGAAAACCCCATCACAGAAGAAAAATAAATAAATACATTAATTAGAAAAAATATAAAACAAAAACCCAATTGTCTTTCGTTAGTTAAAACCAAAAAGTTGTGTTTTTTTGTCACTTACAGAATGTAATTAAAATCTAGAGAGAAAGAAAGAAAGAATAGAAAAAAGACAAAAAACACAAATTAAAAATGAAATAAAACTAAATAAAAGCTAAAAATGTGAAACAAAGCTAAGATAAAGAATCAGGGGTGATGATGTGAATATATTCTCTATCAAAGAAGGAAAAATAAATTGATACACCAAAATATAAAAATATACAGACCATCAAATTTAACTTACAGTTAAATATACAGACCAACTTAAATTTAACACACTGGATATCTGATCTGAAAAAAAAAATCTGAAAAATCTTAACTAAGTAAAAAAAAAAAGTAAAAAATTCTTTAATATAGACAAATTCATCTACTATCTCTCTTTATGAGATTATAATAGATAGATTAGATTACTGAGCATATTTCAAGATTTTTTTCTTACTTCATATATTTATCTATAGAAAGGAGAAAAATTTAAAATAAATAAAAAAAATTACTAACTAACTGAAATACTTAGAAATATTATATAGTGCAGGTTTAAAGCGTGCAGTTAATTACACAGTGAGAAAAATAATATAAACAGATTGATTTAATATTTCTCATTATGAGACTGTAAAAAAAAAAATCTTATATCATTCTAGAAATTTTTATGAATTTCAAGATTGAAATAATTTTTTTAGCCTAAAATAAGAAAGATTATTTCTTAGTAAAACCATAAATGCACATTTTATTGATTCTTGATTGTTTTATTACAAAAGATTAAATCTGTAATGAGCAATAAATGTAATTATGTGAACTGATATTTATTTATTTATTTATTTATTTATTTATTCATTTTGCAAATACTAAAACAACTTGCCATACTCAAATGATGAAACTGGTACACTTTTGTTAGTTGTGCCTGTGAGTATAAAAATGTAAAACGTCACAGTTTTTAGTTGATGTAAACAGTTTTACTCTTTCTTTCTTTCTTTTTTGCTTTTTTTGGTTGTTTTTCCAAATCGCAAATACCGCATGACCCTCCTGGCTTTCCGTAGTTGTTGACAATCTGCGCGCGCGGTGCATTTATAGACAAGCGACAGCGAGCACGCGCTATTAATAACAGTTAAAGATTACAGGAAAAGGAAAGCAAGGGATCTGATCAGATCTGACTAAATCTACTAGATTCACAAAAGAAATCCGCTTCTTGTTAAATCTAGATTCGTATCATCGAGGCTTTTGTTGTTTTGAGCTTATATCATGAGCTACAGGCTACTAAAGAACCACTAAATCAAAATAAATACCAAAAAAAAAAAACAAATATAATGGAGTTGAAAAGTAGTACAGATGTCTAGATGATGAGCTAAATTAGATTTATTAGCTTTATACTGATCTGATTTTGTTTTTGGTGAACTTTAAAATTACTGCTACTACAGATGAAACATGTATTTTCACAGGAATTAAATATGTATAATAGTTTATAGTCAGTATAAATAGGGTTGATTGAGAGCTAAGTGAGAAACCTGGGCAGTTTGACATGTTCAGGCTGCACATATCGATTATTAAATCAGTAAATAAGAGTTTATCGGGCTGGTTTGGTGTAAAAGTGCTCAGTGCAGGGGTTCGGGTGGGAAGAGAAGTCTCTCGCCCTGTCCCTGTTTTAATCTGGACGCCTCAGAGACAAGCTGTCACATTAACAGCCATCTCAGGTACAGTATGGCTATAGTTTATAATGATTTATAATCAAAGGCCAGAGCTTTAGACGTCAAACTGTAAAACACCAACACATCAGGAGACTCAAGACAGAGATTAAGCTCATGATTAGAAAGGTTTACACCTTACCTTTACCTCAGACAAGACAGATTTGAGTCAGAAGAGGTTAGTGATGAACTGAAATTTGACAAATTTACCTCAGATTAGAAAGACTTGCCTCAGAAAAGGTTACTCTTAAACTGAAATATGAAAGCTTTACCTCAGATGTGAAAATTTATCTCAGAAAGCTTAATCCTGAAGTGAAATATCAAAGATTTACCTCAGATGACATAGATTTGCCTCAGAAAAGGTTAGTCAGAAACTGAAATAGGAAAGATTTACCTCAAATGATAGAGATTTGCCTCAGAAAAGGATAATGATAAACCGAAATAAGAAAAATTTACCTCAGATAGGCCTCAGAAAAGGTTAGTCCAAGACTCAAATATGAAAGTTTTACCTCATGTGTTAAAGATTTGCCTCAGAAAAGGTTAATGATAAACCGAAATAAGAAAAGTTTACCTCAGATTAGAAAGACTTGCCTCAGAAAAGGTTACTCTTAAACTGAAATATGAAAGATTTACCTCAGATGAGAAAATTTATCTCAGAAAGCTTAGTCCTGAAGTGAAATATCAAAGATTTGCCTCAGAAAAGGTTAGTCAGAAACTGAAATAAGAAAGTTTTACCTCAAATGATAGAGATTTGCCTCTGAAAAGTTATTCATACACCAAAATCGATCATTAACAGAATTATTTAAAAAAAAAGAGAGAGAGAGATATTTGCCTCAGAAAATGTTAGCCATAATCTGAAATAAGAAATATTTACCTCAGATGAGAAAGTTTTGCCTCAGAAAAGGTTAGACATCATCATAAATATGAAAGATTTACCTCAGATTGACTCTGAAAAGGTTAATGATAAACCAAAATAATAATAAATTATGAAAGATTACAAAGATTTGCCTCAGAAAAAGTTACTCTTAAACTGAAATATGAAAGATTTACCTCAGATGAGAAAGATTTCTTTCAGAAAGCTTCGTCCTGAAATGAAATATCAAAGTTTTACCTCATATGATATAGATTTGCCTCAGAAAAGGTTTGTCAGAAACTGAAATAAGAAAGATTTTCCTCAAATGAGAAATATTTGCCTCAGGTTATTCATAAACCAAAATCTGAAAGATTTACCCCAGATTGCCTCAAAAGGTTAGCCATTAATAGAATTATAAAAAAAAAAATAAAAAAAAACTCAGATGGGAGACATTTGCCTCAGAATATGTTAGCCATAAATTGAAATAAGAAATATTTACCTCAGATTGACTCGGAAAAGATTAATGGTAGATAATAAAGAATTATGTCAGATTACAAAGATTTGCCTCAGAAAAAGTTACTCTTAAACTGAAATATGAAAGATTTACCTCAGATGAGAAAGATTTATTTCAGAAAGATTAGTCCTGAAGTGAAATATCAAAGATTTACCTCATATGATTTGGATTTGCCTCAGAAAAGGTTAGACATCATCAGAAATATGAAAGAGTTACCTCAGATTGCCTCAGAAAAGGTTAATGATAAACCAAAATAACGAAAAAAATTACCTCAGATTACAAAGATTTGCCTCAGAAAAGGTTAGTCCAAAATGCAAATATGAAAGATTTGCCTCAGATGAGAACGTTTTACCTCAGAAAAGGTTAGTTATAAACCAGTAACCTGGAATAAAGATATTTACCTCAGATTACCTCAGAAAATGGTTTAATAATAAACTGAAATAAGAAAGATTTACCTGATGATCTAGATGAAGATTTAGATGAAAAAGATTTTTCTCAGAAGTTGTTCATGGTAAACCAAAAAAAAAATAAAAATCTTTACCTCAGTTTGTCTCAGATTAGTCCTAAAAGGAAATAAGAAAAGAAATACATTAAGATGAGAAGGTTAGTAATAAACTGAAATATGAAAGATTTACCTCAGATGAGGAAGATTAGCCTCAGGAAGGTTAATCCTAAATTCAAATTTTGAAAAAGTTTATCTCCGATGAGAAAGATTTGCCTGAAATATGAAACTTAACTTTTTTCTTTATTCTGACTATGTTCGGTATTGGATATATTTCACTGTGATGTAATCTGTTACAGAACTGAGCGGGATTTCACTCCACAAGGAAAGGGATGGTGCCCTCGAACCATCACTAACAGACATGGAAAAGATCACAGGTATGTTCTGTCCTATACTGAATCAAACCCAAGTGTGATCATGAACCGCAATCATATGTACACTATATAGCCAAAAGTTTGCGGACACCTGACCATCAGACCCATATGTGGTTCTCCCCCAAACTGGTGCCACAAATTTGGAAGAATACAATTGTACAGAATGTTTCTGTATGCTGTAGCATTACAGTTTCCCTTCACTGGAACTAAGAGGCCCCACCATGTTCCAGCATGACAATGCCCCTGTGCACAAAGTGAGCTCCATGAAGACATGGTGTGTGAAGGTTGGAGTGGAAGAACTCGAGTGTCCTGCACAGAGCCCTGACCTCAACCCCACTGAACACCTTTGGGATGAACTGGAACACAGACTGCACCCCAGACCTCCTCGACATCCCAACATCAGTGCCTGACCTCACTAATGCTCTTGTAGCTGAATGAACACAAATCCCCACAGCCACGCTCCAAAATCTAGTGGAAAGCTTCCCAGAAGAGTGGAGCTTACTATAACAGCAAATTGGGACTAAATCTGGAATGGGATGTTCAACAAGCACATGCTGTATGAATGTTATGATCAGGTGTCCACAAACTTTTGGCCATATAGTGTACTTAGATACTACCTTTTAGCTAGATGTATGCAAGATGGTGGTCTCGTGTGTCCTGCATTAATTCGGCTGATCAGTGCTTGATTAGGAGCATCAAAAAATAAATAAACATAAGCTTGCAATAAAAAGATGCAATGCCACTATTCTAGTTTTAGTATTAACACTAAACATTTCTCTATTATGGTTAGTGTTTAAATAAAAAAAAAAATCTCTCATGTTGCTTACAAACATACCAAAAATCTGTTTTTATGTATATTTGTATGTTTGTGTTTGTAATCCAGCTAATAACAACAATGATGACGAGGTGTGTTTAATATTCCCATGTTGTTGGATAGTGAATAATGTGTCCCAAAATAGCACCATGAAATCACACGCAAATGTTTTACAGGTCACCATAGAAACCTGGAAAGAAGTGTTTTGGCTCTGATCTGCCCCCTAGTGGATATCACTTTTAATCCTCTAGATCAAGAAACCGCATCTTTAACTTTACGATGTTTTTGGGAAACTCTGTCCCTTGTGATTGAGGAAAACCAGTACAAAAATAAAATTTGGGTTTAGAAAACAACCAGCTCTCCATCTGTGTTGTTTACAGTGACGAAAAAAGTGACAAAGGTGAAGAGGAACCTCAGGAAACCACGAGGACGTAAGCAGAAAGTGAAGGAAGCCGACTGCACGGTGAAGCTCCTGGCTGAACTTCCCTTCACCAACACCGAGGTCTGGAACGAACTTGGCTGTAAGTCACCTCTCCCGGTTTGATCGATATACGCCATGTTACGTTATTTTAACAAATAAAAAGTCTCAATATAGTCTGAGGCTCATTTCTGCTGCATTTTTATTCTGTCTTGAGATTACAGATGGAATTTCTTTTGAAGGTGTGATTATTAAAAACAACCATCTACCTCAATTGTATCCAAAAAAAAAAAAAATAGCTATAGACTTATACGTAAAAATAAAAACATGTAAAAATGATAATCACAGTGATTTTCCCTAATATTTAAATAACAATTATTTCTAACATTTGTAGCCTATATAGAAGCAAAATAATTTTATTGCCTGCGTTCCTTCAAACGCATAAATTAGCGATTTAAAATGCCATGTTACTATAGCGTTAATCGTTTAAAAGCTAAATATAATCACAACAACGCTCAGAAGCGTTGAAACACTTTGAGAAGCAGATCAACAGTAAAAATGTTGGCCATGTGAACATTAAACTTACTATATCGAAAATGTACCGTTATATATTTTACTGTTCACCGTATGTTACTGCAGAATCCCCTAAAACTCCACCATCCAGCTGAGTTTTCCTGACTGCACATCTGGTAATATTCTTACGCCCTCTCCTACTCTCCTTGCACCTGAAATGGTGGAGGAAATCCTCATTTTCCTCTTTTTTTAGGTTCTTAACGCTTAAATTGTTTATTGCGATTTTTAAAAAAAATGTAAAATCGCAAGCAGGGAAATATGAATATTACACAAGCCTAGTGTATGATGGCGGTTTTTCCATTTCAGTCTCCGACCCTGAGGCGAAGGGGAAGACGAAGGGGAAGAGGAAGGAGAGGGGACATGCGGAAAATGAGGAGGACGGAGAGAAAGAGAAGAAGAAGAAGAAAGATAGTCCTCGCCCTAATTACTTTGTGTCGATCCCGATCACCAACCAAAAGGTTCAGCAACGACTCTAGATGAAATGGACGCAATTCTTTATGCTCATATAAAGTCATATAAACAGCTTTTATAGCTGAAACCGTTATACTGTTACGCCGCGGCTACGCGTTTACGGTTTTCTGAACGTGTGTGTATCAGATAAAAGAGGGGGTGGAGGAAGTCCAGGCTGAGGTGTTACAGAAGGACCCTCGTCTCTCCAGAGCTCTGATTCCTGTGGGTACACTCCACATCACACTGCTCGTCACACACCTGTCCACACAGGAGCAGATCGACACGTACGTACACCTCAGACACGCCTGTAGACATACTTAGAAGTTCTAATACTAAATACAACATGTACCACATGTATAAATTAAATATTTATAAACCATTATAAATATTGGAGTAAACCATTCTAAGTGTATTGGAATATTTATACACAAGGGCATACACTAAACATAATTATCAAAACCGATGCACAATGATTAGAGAGAAAGAACACAGAGGTCTGTCTGTTTCCTGTGTGAGATCACACTATGACGCTAACTGCAGCTATTACAGCCTTCATAATGCAGTTTAACTGTCTGCATGCGTGAAGAACACGTCATAAACACCTCCAGCTCAACTTCCTCGTATCAGCAGTGCAGCTGTGCAGGTTTTTATCTTGTGTTACGTTACGCCAAACCTGAAGTTACATAATCACCGAACTAAGGTCAAAGTAATATTACAGCAATGTGCCAAAGTAATAATGCAGTAATGATAAAGTAATATTACAGTAATGCCAAAGTAATATTATAGTAATGTGCTAAAGTAACATTACAGTAATGCTAAAGTAATAATGCAGTAATGATAAAGTAATATTACAGTAATGCCAAAGT
>CM040483.1:1898328-1920572 GCA_022758105.1 Pangasianodon gigas
GTTTGTTGTAGGCGTGCTACTCCTGCACTTACGGTAGTTCGATTACTTATTAGTGTGTTTGTTGTAGGCATGCTGCTCGAGCAGTTACAGTAGTTTGTCTTATTTATTACACTTAATGTGTTTACAGTAGGTATGCTACACTATCATTTACGGTATTTTGTTTATTTGTTAGTGTTTACAGTATGAGTGCTACTCCAGTAATTACGGTAATTTGTCTATTTGGTAGCGGGTTTATGGTAAGCTTGCTACTCCAGTATTTACAGTTGCTTGTGTATTTATGTATTTACGGTAGGCATGCTACTCCAGTAGTTACGGTATTATGTCTGTTTGTTAGTGTGTTTATTGTAGGCCTGCTACTCCAATAATTTTGGTTGTTCATCCTTTTGTTAGTGTGTTTACTGTCGGGATGATACTTCAGTATTTACAGTAGTTTGCCTGTTGGTTTGTTGATGCTAGGTGCGTTACTTCAGCGGTTATGGTAGTTTGTCCGTTTTATTAGC
Source organism: Pangasianodon gigas (assembly GCA_022758105.1). Taxonomy (NCBI): domain Eukaryota; kingdom Metazoa; phylum Chordata; class Actinopteri; order Siluriformes; family Pangasiidae; genus Pangasianodon; species Pangasianodon gigas. Next base: position 1,898,829 of record CM040483.1, read on the forward strand.
GTGTTTATGGTAGGCGTGATACTCCAGTCATTACGATAGTTTGTCTTTTTATCAGTGTGTATGTGGTAGGTGTGCTACTCAAGCAGTCATTCCAGTATGTCCTTTTTTTTTTTTTTTTTTTTGGCTTAGCAACTTAGTGTCTGGAAAATACGGTAAACCCTTTACATTAATCTACAGTGCATTACTGCATACATCAGGCTTGTCAGACACGTCACACATTAATATTAAACATTTGAGTTAATGCTTAAGGAGTTTGGCAGATTTAGTGCGCGCACACTCCCTCACCCTGGAGACATTGTAAAGCATGAAACAATAACGGCAGCACACAGGAAGAAGGGCAGACGTGTCCTCAACCTTGCTCATGTGATGTGAGAGCTAAAGCAGAACAGGTCGTGTTCACACACTGCTCTGAGGCAGTAAATCAATAAAAGAACCAGACTATCTCGTGTCTTATCTGCTGCGCCAGAGGAACGCAGGATAGAGCCAGCGTATCAGTGGAACAGCGTCTATATATCACAGCACGTATAAAACGCGCAGAGGTCGAGGTTCGCTCTGTGGATTAGGGCTGAGCCGACACCTTCGATTCAGGGTTGGAGGATTGAAATACATGACCCTGAAGTGGACACGCCTGTTTTATGGCCAGAGCACGGTGAAGACTGTGTCTCAACCTGACCTCACATGGTTAATGAGTTCTAAGAGGCCTGGATTTACTGGAACGTCGGAACGTTTCCCGAGAAAACGTGCAATGTCACGTGGAATCCCTGCAGAGCGAGCTGTACAATTAAACCTACAGTGAAATGTGAGACAGTTCGTCAGCTGGTCGCTCTGAGGGAATCTTTAAAGGTTCTAGACAAAACCCTGAACAAGGTTTTGCTACCGGTGAAGGTTCCAGACAGAATCCCATTCGATCCGAACGAGCACTTGGGAACGCTTTTTCTAAGAATCTAAGGCTTTCGATAAAACATTGTGTGCTAATGTTTTAATGATAAAGCATTTGTGTGTTAATAGATATGTTTTAAATTATTCAATTATTATCACTTGTCAACTTTCCCTACCCTTTTCCCACTTAGTTCTCTAATCGAAAACGTTACATTTGTTTCAAAACGTTAGCGACGTGATCAGCACACAAAAGCTGACGCTGTCGACAAAATCTCATCACGTCACTTTATCACCATCAACTGGTAATATTACACTACGCTACGGCTACGCTAGACTACGGCTACACGTGAAGGACAAAAAAAATATGCATTCATATTTTTCTTCTAGCATTTGGTTTGATTAGCATGATTAGCATGATGCCGCTGTAATGCAATTCGTTAATGCCAAGAAAAGATGACACTTCCAAAATGCTTAGCTAAAAAAAAAAAAAAAAGAAGAGTAGCTACTTCCATCAGTGATGTTTGCTCTTCTGTTATTTACGATTACACCACAGCGCTGTTGAGATCTGGTCTCTGATTGGTCAGAAGGTGTTGATTAGTTTTCTATAACAGCAGCTCTGACAGTAGCGCAGGTTTATATTAATGCTCTTGTTCTAATACGTTATCGTTTCTATAGTAAGAGCACATTCACAGGGACGTGTACAGCAGACACATCAGGTAAACGGACTGAAAAATGGGAATAGTCGTTGGTCTGTGAGGAGACGTTTATTTAACATTTATGGAAGGAGTCTCCAGTGTCAGCACTTTGTAACAGTCAGAGGTAAAGCTGTAACTTATAAGCTGTTTTCCAACATCCTCAGGAAAGAGGCGTTTATTTCCAGTTTCTCTGTAACATGACAAACTACATTTTTTTTGCGCCTTATTAGCTTAGAGAGGGAGAAAAGCGAGGCTGCTGAGGGAACGACTGTTTATAGCTGCTATAACGTAAGTGAGAACAGGAACTGACTTGTTTCACAGACGTTCCACAACATTAAGTGTAAACAGAAATGGATATAAAGTATGAGGTGTTGTTCTTTAACAAATGAAAAATTGAAATCTTTGGTAAAATGCTGTGGTGTAAGAGGAATAAAGCACTTCAGGACGTGCTGTTATAGCAACTGCAGAGTAACAGTAACTACAGGAGTAACTCTGCTTCATCGTAGCTAGTGAACTGAACTGCACTCGGCTACATCTGAGAGAGAAACATGTAGTTGGTGGCTCTCAGATCTCTCATAACCACACACACACACACACACACACACACACACACACACACACACACAGAGCGCTGTTTCTATAAATGTCCTGAGGCAAATCCAATAACCGGATTCACACAGCGTGAAACAGCAGCGAGCGACAGCCGTATGCCATCATTACCCCCTAATTACACCGAGAGAGAGAAACACTCTCTCAGCGTCACCGCTGTATCCACACAGCTATAGATTTTATGTTTCACCACACAGACGTTTGCGTTCACGCGGCCCAGACAGTTTCCAGACGTGACTCGAGTCCTGATGTGGTCATCCTCTAAGCTGCTGCTCGTTAAAAAGGACAACACTACCCCTCCTTTACACAGACACATTCAACTGACTGCAGCAGCGTTTATAGAAAGCAGGATGAGAAAGCCTGGTTGACGTCGCTGCTGTCTCATGATCCCCGCGTGTCACGTCCCCGAGCTCGCAAGTACAAAAGACGTCTGTTCAGTTCAATTCTTTACGGTCCACGTGGGAATTTTAGCTTACAGCGACAAAATGTGACACAAACAGCAAAATTACAAAACCATAGCTAGTACACGTAACATGGTGTTCGTCTCATTTATTAAAGAACAACACGTCACACTTTTTATCCGTTTATAGTCACATTTAATGATGTGGAACTTCCAGGAAATGAGTTTGTTCCTGTTCTCACTTACGTTATAGCAGCTATAAGCAGTCGTTCCATCACTTTCCATTTTTTCTCTTAAGACAAAAAACAGCAAAGAAACAGCAAAAAAAAAAAAAAAGCGTAAACTCATCTGTCCTGAAGATGTCGGAAAAAGTTACAGCTTTACGTCTGACTGTTACAAAGCGCTGACACTGGAGACTCCTTCCATAAACGTTAAATAAACACGTCTATACAGAAAACTTCACCATATCAATCATTACACACGTTTTTTTAATCAGTTTATTATTAGTGAGGCGTCCGCTATACACGTCCCTGTGAATGAGTCGTTACTATAGAAACCATAACATAACCATAAGCATTACCATATTAGGTGAAAGTTTAATAATATTTGAAATCCTCCCTACATATCTGCATATATTAATTTTATAAATTTTAAAAAAGAACATTTTAATTGTGTTTATAACTTATTTAAAATAAATCGACGAATGGTAAGAAACGCCGTCGTGTCCAGCTTCAAGCCAGTGGGAGAAATTTTTTTGAAACTTTGGAGGCTGAGGGAAAAAAATCTAGTTGATTAATGTAATATTAGCGATCAACTGGATCCTACAAAATGATGAATCTTTACATCGTATAAAGAAACTCCTAAATATTATAAGTTCAGAAATTTGAAAAATCTTGGAATAAAATTGTAAAAAGAAACTAATACATCAGTAAACTGGTTGTTTCTACATTTTCCATGTAACGTACATTACACTGTATTTTCTGCATATAAGTATGAAATGTATTGGTGGTAAATATTTAAAGCTCCAAGCAGCCAAACATGAAGAGAGAAAAGACGAAGGTGTGATGAGCCACTGCAACTTCCACTGCAAATAATTCCAACAATTTGCACAACGAGTAGAGTCCAAAAAAATGTGCCTCAGAGAATCAACTGAACCAAAAATCAACTGGCTTGAATTAATTTCGTTTGTGCCTCTGAGACAGAGAGAGACATGGAGAGAGAAAGAGAGAGATGGAGAGAAAGAGAGAAACTGAGAGAAAGAGAATCACAGAGAAAGACTGATAGAGAGAGAGAGACAGAAAGAGAGAGAAAGAGTGAGAAGAGAGACAGAGCAACATGGAGAGAGAGAGATGGAGAGAAAGAGAATCACAGAGAAAGACAGACTGATAGAAAGAGAGACAGACAGAGAGAGAGAGAAACTGAGAGAAAGAGAATCAGAGAGAAAGACAGACTGATAGAGAGACAGAGAGAGATGGAGAGAAAGAGAGGGAAAAAGAGAGAGAGAGAAAGAGAAAGATAATGAGAGAGAGAACGTGAGACAGAGAAAGACAGAGAGAGAGATGGAGAGAAAGAGAATCACAGAGAAAGACAGACTGATAGAAAGAGAGACAGAGAGAGAGAGATGGAGAGAAAGAGAAACAGAGAGAGAAAGAGAATCACAGAGAAAGACTGATAGAGAGAGAGACAGAAAGAGAGAGAAAGAGTGAGAAGAGAGACAGAATGAGAAAGATAATGAGAGAGAGACAGCAACATGGAGAGGGAGAGAGAGACAGACTGAGAGAGACAGAGAAAGATGGAGAGAAAGAGAGGGAAAAACAGAAAGAGAGGGAGAAAGAGAAAGATAATGAGAGAGAGAGGGTGAGACAGAGAGAAAGACAGAGAGAGATGGAGAAAGAGAGAAACTGAGAGAGAGAAAGAGAATCACAGAGAAAGACAGACTGATAGAGAGCGAGAGAGACAGACTGAGAGAGACAGAGAAAGATGGAGAGAAAGGGAAAAACAGAAAGAGAGAGAGAAAGATAGAGAGAGAGAGGGTGAGAGAGAGAAAGACAGAGAGAGATGGAGAGAAAGAGAAACTGAGAGAGAGAGAGAATCATAGAGAAAGAGAGAGAAACTGAGAGAGAAAGAATCACAGAGAAAGACAGACTGAGAGAGAGAGAGAGAGAGAGAGAGAGAGAGAAAGAGAGAGAGAGAGCACTTCAGTTTATCTTTCCTACATTCCTCACAGAGATAATCATCCTGCTGCTGATCCTTTCGTTGATGGCACATGACTGAAGAAAGATTGCAGTCTGAACTACAGAGAGAGAAAAACCAGGAGACACAAATTCACAAAGCGCTGAAAGAGGAGTGTGTCTCCAGCTCGAGTGAAAAACTCGTCTCTGAAATCCCGCCTGAGATCAGGACAATATTTTACCCGGTGAAATCTGTTCCGAAAATAAAATCTATTAAATCAGTTCAAACACGGGAGCAGTTTCTTTTCTTTTATTAAAATTAGGTTTAACATATCTTTACATTCAAATTAAATTATTCAATCTTTGTTTTTGATGCTCAAGATAACTAAAAATTCCTCTCCTACACCGTTACCTACGTTGGAAAATTGTATGAATATGCATGAATATGCAAATTAAGCCTGCTTCAGTCCGGCCCACTCTGCCACGTGGAGGAAGGTTCTCCGGTCTGTCGAGAGCGAAAGGAAACTTTAAGGACGTCATACAAAGCGTTATATTTGGCAGAAACCCAACAGCGCTGATCATCACTGTGAAGCATGGTGGTGGGAGCATCGTATTGAAGCGATGCTTTTCATCAGCAGGGAAGCTGAGTACTACTACATAATAAGCAGCTCCTCCATTTTTTTTTTTTTTTTTACTGACCAAATACATGACAGCCACGCCCACTTATTTTCTACTGGCTCTTAAGACTGAGCTTCATGAATTCCCAGGTCAAAGTTCAGCTAGATAAAGTCGTCCCGTGTCCTTTGCCCCTCAGTGAATGGTTTTATTTGCATTCAGTTAAACCACAAATATTAGCACCCTCATACTCAGTGCTGGATTCAATCCGTTCACTAAAGATAGCTTGCTTTTTTCTAATAAAATTTTAAAAAGTATTAAACAAAGCTAGCTAGCTTTTTAGAGAATGATGCTAAACATCCATCTAACAAGCAAATAGCTCAATAACATACTAAAGTACTAAATTACACTTCGTACACTTGGAAACAAAGCTAGCTACTAGCTAACTGCGCTTGGGTTTTTTCTTATTACAGTATGTTGCTAAACACAAATCTAGAATATAATATTTTTGTTAGCTCTCAAGACTGAAGCTTGCGAATTCATAGGTCAAAGTTCACGTAGATAAAATCGCTCCATGTCCTTTCAGCTTTGGTGAAATTTTTTTATTTGCATTTGTTCTGACTGCAGTTTTAGTGAAACGAGAGAGAGAGAGAGAGAGAGAGAGAGAGAGAGAGAGTGTAGTTTGTAAATGCTACAGTTAAACCATAAATATTGGCACCTCTGATAATGCAGCCTAATCTGTCAACATCACAACAAAGCTTTATTTAAAAATCACGTACACAGCTACATTACACCACTAAACTTTAAGGCTAAGGACGGCACGATGACGAGCTGAAAAGAGTTTCGTTATTTAATCAAATCTCACTCTTCTTTGTACTTTGCATGGATCTGACCTTTAAAGTCTGCATCATCCTCTGAATTAATGCTGTTTATACTCTGCCTCGACAAACAGCTCCCTCTCTGACTGCCGTTTCTCAGGAGCATTTGGTCAGGGCCCATTAGCTTTGTGTGTGTGATGGAGCGGTGGTGTTTCCATCACAGTGTCACGTCTGATCTCTGTGTGTCTGATCTCTGTCACACACACACACAGAGAGAGAGAGAGAGAAAGACAACTGTCTCATCCCTCATCTTTTCCCTTTAAGGCAGACAGCCAAGTGTTTTGCGTTCTGCCCTGCTGTGTGAGCAAGCTGCTAACAGTGATGATGTTTACACACACACACACACCTCATCAGTAGGGCTACAGGCAGCAAAATAACATTTTTCAGTAGTTTGGTTCTATGTCTCGTTTTTATTGCCCTTCTCATTCGCCATCCCATAATAATAATAACAACTCCTCCTTTTTTTAATCCATGGTGATAAATAAAAACCTGCCCTTTTAAATTTCAGTGAATAGTCTAATTGTAAAGCTTTATCCTCACTTAAAGCAGGGAAATACCTAAAAAATATCAACTCATCCTGCTGAAAAAAAATATCTAATGGTTTCCATCATGTAATGTAAATGAGCTTAATGGTTTCCATTAGGGATGTTCTTGTTACTGTAACTGTAGATGATTATAATCAGAAGAAAATGAGATAAATATCAGGAAATACCATTACAGACTAAAATTAAACACGCCATCGGCAACCATTAAACCGCCATTACACACCACCAGAACCACATTAAAACCCATTAGGAACCAGTACAAATCTCTACTGGCTTAATGATCGCTTCAGCAGGATGGCTGTCGAAAGCTGATGTGAATTTACCACTGAACAGAAACGACAGATCAGCGCGTGGAACCTCACGTCATCAACCCGAGCCAGAACAGCATCCACAAAAACCCCAAACGCAAAAACGTCCAACGCTAACGTGCACGTGGTTACCTCTGCTGCGTACGTGAGGGGTCACGTGGTATCGCTTGGCCGTCATACTCGGTGCCAGACCAAATCTGTTCGCTAAACATCTGCTGGCTTGGTAGCTTGCGTGCAGCAACAAGCTAACATTGGAGAATAAATAGCTCTAGAAAAGTATTAAACAACGTGCTAGCTAGCTAACGTGACACGGTTTTCTAGTTTGTAACTAGCAAACAGTTCCATATCTCTCTCTCTTTTTTTTTTTTAGTCTAGTGCTACACTGAGGAGTTCTTACTAGGGTATGTTGCTAAGCATAAATCAAACTAACACATAGCTTCATAAAAAAAGTATTAAATAAATCTAGCTATCTTTTAAATTAAACACATCTGAAAAGCAAATGAACGAAAGTACTAAATAAAGCTAGCTCATGTCGAGGAGTTTTTATTCTACTATGTTGCTACACACAAATCAAACTAGCATATAGCTCCAAGAAATATAAAGAAAACTCAGTAGCTTTTTAAATAAAGCATAAATCTCACTAGCAAACAGTTCTATAAAATAAAGTATTAAAGAAAACCACCTAGCTAACGTTACACTGAGGTATGTGGTAAAAGCTAGCATGAAGAGCTGAATAGCTAGTTAGCTTGACTGGCTATTTAGCTATAAAGAACAGTGTTTTCAAGAGATGGAGAGTGAGATGGTGTGTGTGTGTGAGTGTGTGTGTGTGCGCATGTCAAACATTCAAACAGTGCAATAAAGTTTGATTTACTGCAGGTTCATTATTCAGATAATTTGTGAACAGATGCCGTGTGTGTGTGTGTGTGTGTGTGTGTTCCCACTCATTTCTCACAAATTGGTCCAGCACTACCTGGCCCCATCTCCATGACAACCTCCAACCAGGCAATTACAGCAGCAGGCCTTTTGTGAATGAAATTTATTCACGAGCAAAGTGACGGATGAGTGCTGGGAACAATGCGATGGAGAGGAGTGATGGAGAGAGGAGTGATGGACTAAGGAGTGATGGCGAGAAGAATGAAGGAGTGAGGAGAGACGGGGTTCCTGTGGAGAGTTCTTGATGAGGATTAGGGGCCATGCCCAGCTCCCAGGTGATCATCATCACCACCATCATAACCACCATCACCATCAACATCACCATCATCATCACCACCATCAACATCATCATCACCACCACCACCACCATCACCACCATCACCACCACCATCACCACCATCACCATCATAACCACCATCACCACCACCATCAACATCACCATCATCATCACCACCATCAACATCATCATCATCACCACCACCACCACCATCACCACCACCATCATCACCACCACCACCACCATCATAACCACCATCAACATCACCATCATCACCATCATCATCACCACCATCAACATCACCACCATCACCACCACCATCACCACCACCATCACCACCATCAACATCATCACCATCACCACCACCATCACCACCATCAACATCATCACCACCATCATAATTTTCAGCCAGCAGGACGGAAACAGAGCTGCAGATACAGTCCTAGGAGGAGCTTCCTGTCCCTCTCTCTCTCTCTCTCTCTCTCTCTCTCTGTGTGTGTGTGTGTGTGTGTGTGTGTGTGTGTGTGTGTGTAGCCTAAACAGAAGCCCCTAATGCAATCCCCTGCAGACTGAGAGGAGGCTAAGCTCTTTATCTGATTCTGATTAGAGACGGTACATGCCTAGAGCAAACACAAGCCAGAAACAAGAAGGAAATGAACACACACAGACACACACACACACACACACTTCTGGATTTTGATTGGTCAGAAGATGTTGATGAATTTTCTATAAAAGTAGTGCAGCAGCAAATCACAGGTTTATATTAATGCGCTTGTTCTAATACGTTATGGTTTCTATAGTAACAGCTCATTCACGGGGACTCGTACTGCAGACGCTCCACATAAACAGATTAAAAACGTGTCAGTGTTTATTTAACATTTATGGAAGGAGTCTCCAGTGTCAGAGGTAAAGCGGTAACTTTAAAGTTTTCACACATCTTCAGGACAGAGGAGTTTACGCTTTGCGGTTTCTCAGTAATGCGACAAGCTGCGTGTAAGAGAGAAGAAAAAGAGGCTGGTGAGGGAACGACAGTTTATAGCTGCTGTAACGTAAGTGAGAACAGGAACTCACCTGTTCCATGGACGTTCCACAACATTACATGTAACTATAAACGGATAAAAAGACAACGTGTGGCTCATTACTAAAGAAACATTGTAAATGTTGGCAAACTGTTTAGTAGACGTGATGTTACAGGAAAATAATCAGCGTTGGGGTGATAACGGTGACATCATCACATCACATCACATCACACCTGTGACTGATTATTTTCCTCTGACAGCACACCCCAAAGTGTGTTATTCCTTACTAATCACCACAACACAACTGCTACAATTTCTAAATAAATAAATAAAGTCTAACACTGCTGCATTGCAGTGATGCTGAAGGTGTGTGTGCTGTTTCTCTCTCTCTCACACACACACACACACACACACACACACACTGATTACTCAAAAGTGTGTTCAAGAGCTCTTGATGTCTGATTATCATGTGCTGCCACTCATCAGAGCCGGACAGGAGCGCTGCACCGCTGATAAGAAGAGGCCGAGATCACACGGAGGAATAATTAACACGCCTGACAGAGAAAAAAGAAAAGAACATACGGTCCAGACGGAGAGGAACCGTCAGATCAGCAGAACTCTACACGAGACGAGAGAAAACCTCAGGGTCACGTCTGCCAGCAGTGGAAGCTCAGAGATTAAAGGAAAAGTTGATATATTTTTTTTTATGTATTTCACTGAAGCTACGATGCTCATGTAGCTAAAACGTAATACAAGTCTCTCATCTGAAAAAAAAAAAAAAAACAACTTCACTCTGTAGCTGAACGCTGGAGTGGGTTTAAAGGAGGCGGCCATCTTGGAAAACAGGAATCCTTTTTTTTTTTTTTTTTTTTTTTCTCAGAGCAGTTTGATATAACTCCGCCCCTCTATGCTCCGCCCCCTAAGATTGAAACAGAAAGTAATGCGGATGATTCCACACTGTGCGCTCAACCACACACCCAGACGTTGATTATTTCCCTCTAACAGCACGTCCCCAAGTGTTTTATTCCTCTTATACCACAGCAGCTTACCAAAAATTAAATTTTTTATCGATTAAACACCACCACGTCATACTTTTTATCCATTTAATGTTGTGGAATGTCTGTGAAAACATCAGGTTATCGACAAACTTAAACTTACAGCTTTTCCTCTGACACTGGAGACTCCTTCCGTAAATGTTAAATAAAAGTCTCCTTACAGAAAACTTCACCATATCATTTATTAATTACACGTTTTTTTAACGTGTTTATGTGGAGCTTCTGCTGTACGAGTTCCTGTGAATGAGCTGTTGCTATAGAAACCGTAAGGCTTTAGAACGAGCGCATTGATATAAACCTGTTACAGAAAACTAATCAACATCTTCTGACCAATCAGAATCCAGAATTCAACTTCAGCTACTAAACGTGACTGATCAGCTACATTTGGTGGAAATGGGATTTTAACCCTGGTTGATATTGACTGCTTGGAAATGTGTCAGTGTTTAAAAGTAATTGCCCCCTCAAGGAGCTGGAGTGCTCCCTGAGTGACAGTCTGAGCTCAAAGCGGCTGCTGCAGCGGCTAAAGTGCTAATCCTGGGATCTCTGTGGATCTGTGTGTGTGTGTATGTGTGTGTGTGTGTGTGGGGAGAGTGTTTGGATCGATATTAGCCATGTAGCTGCCGTAACACACATTTTACTAAAATGACAGACGTTTTTATCCAGTCGCATTGCGCATCAGACATCATTCGCCTGGGGTTTGCAGAAGAGGCCTTGCAGAGTAATACACTCAATTTCAAATGTTTGTGTGTGTGTGTGTGTGTGTGCGTTTAACACAGACCCACAGCAAGGCAGGAGATACCTCACACACACTCTCAGTCTCTTTGATGCTCCCTGTTGCCATGGAGACACGGTCAGGATGGAAAAAAACGGAGCAGCAAAAGAAAATGGGGCTTTTTTTTTTTTATTCAGACTGAAATGATGGAGGTGGAGAGAGAGATAGAAAGACAGTGACTGAGATAAAAAGAAATTGAGAGAGACAGAAAGAGGAAGAGAGACACTGAGACAGAAGGAGAGAGAGAGAGAGAGAGAGAGAGAGAGATTTTTTCATTTATCTTTTAAAGCTTTAACCCCCATCATGGCTGACTTCCAAAAAAGAAAAAAAAATTAAAGGAAGGCAAACCGAACAATGAAAAATGTCGACACTGACTGCAAATCAAAACCGAACTAAGAACACTGTCCAAAAAAAAAAAACAAAAAAATGCCACAACCACACCCTGAAATTTTATTCGTAACATAATCAGAGAGAAACTGCAACACTATAAACTCTCACTGCGAGTCAAAACATGAAACAAAAGCAAACCCTCATGAAACTGACACGAGGAGCTGAAGGTGCTACAGAGACGCAGCTCCAGGACACGAAAGGAAAGCAATTTCTCGTTGTTTTGAAGAAACCCTCTGAAGGCTGACATTAAAACACATCAAAATATCAAATCTTAAAGTGCAGATCTCCCCTAAAACCCGTGCAGGGTAATGAACAGCGCTAAACCACGCTAAACGCTAGTAAAGGGCCCCATCTTGCTAACATTTAAAACTACGAGGATGACAGCAGTAGGCTTAAAGTAATGCCATACCGGAATGTAACGCTAGCAGCTAGCCCAATACCATTTCATTTTGGCAAGCAAACAGCTAGCTAGGAGTTAGCGCTCAGTTAGGAGCACGTAATGTTAAATATTTAGCTAGCTTTCTCAGCCGAATGTCATTTTGCTCAAATTGTCGATAGCTTGGACTTTTAAAGTGTATATGCAGTATGAAGCCAACCAAAGGTGTTCTGTTGTAGCCTACATGACGTAACGATGATTTATCAAGCTGGGAAACTTGAGCTAGCACTCCTAGCATGCAGAATCTAATGCTAACACTTTGAGATAGCTGGCTCTGACGATCACCTCCAGGTATTTTAGTAGCATTTTAAATATCCGAGCACAGAGCAGGAACAACATCAGGAACCTCACCGCGATTACACCTTACACCAGGGGATCCCAAACCAGGGGCTGATTTATAAACTGCAGTCACGAGAGGAACTCAGGAGGAACTTTGCTTTGTTTTACAAATTTATATTACACATATCGAGCTGACTATGAGGACAAAATTGTCAACATTTTCAGATCATCTACCTCTGCTAGTTCCTCGAAAAACATCGAGTGACCCAACAGCAGTCAAGTCAACAGCATGAACATGAAAATACGCTGAAACACTGATTGAAGATGGATTTACAAATGAGACAGTAAATTAGCACGAAAAACCGAAATGGCTTGGTGTAGCAGAAAATTCATCATGTGCCTTAGCGCTCATTCCAAGAGTTATTAAACATTAGCTAACCAGCAAGCTAAATTCTAGGTTATCCGAGTTAGCTGATTATTCTCCTTCTGACACGTTGTTTAGCGAACTAGCGAGCCATGCAGAATCAGGTGTGATGAAGCTCTGAAGCTTTTAACACTTCAATACTTGACCATGTTCATTTGCAGATACTTTCTGACGTTTGAGATTTTGACAGAGCAGCCAAACTATTCCTGAAGTCCTCTTTTCCACCCCTGACAGATGATCAGATACAGCAGCTTTGTCGCTGTGATTGAAGACGTAAAGAAAGAAAAGAGAAGTAGAGGAATTTTCGGTGGGTTTGTTAAACGCTTTTATGCCTCAGCTTTAATCCGTCTCTGATCCTGCAGCATCTCGGTGAGTAATCTGTGACTCAGATTAACATCTCCTTCATCTTGCTCATCAGTGTAATGAGCCACGGTGTACATGTGGAGTGGACAGACGCCGAGTGTGTGTGCGTGTGTGTGTGTGTGTGTGTGAGAGCGTGTCGCATCTTAACCCATTTGTAATGAGTTAATCCAGTTAATGAAGGACCTTAACCTGACTGTCCCGTCCTCATTGCTTCTGTGGGTGAATAAGATTTTAACACATTTACTGACCCTTACAAAGCACTGACACTGGAGACTCCTTCCATAAATGTCTCCTTAAGTTAAGAAATCTTCACCGTATCAATGATTACACATTTTGTCTTTGTTTTTTTTTAAATCTGTTTATTATTAGTGAAGAGTCCACTGTACAGGTCCCTGAGAATGAGCTGTTGCTATAGAAACCGTAACATAGTAAAGCGAGCGCATTAATATAAACCTCTCTATATAGATATATATATATATAATGTATATAAGACTTTGTGAGTGAGACAGACTTGTTACTCGTTAGCTACTTCTATCTCATTTAGGCAGACTGACGTTAATGTAATAAAGTTTAGTGAAACTGTTTACTTTTGATTTTTTTGCTGAAACGGTTCCTTTAAAAAACGGCACTGTGATTAAAGTGTCTGTAAACATCTGTTCTTCAGACAGCGAAGTCACAACGCAGCCCTCTGTAAACTTTCAGATTATTGCCTGGTCTGATTATACGCAGCTCTCTGAAGAAGGATGAAGGAAATCTCTTAGGTTTTGGTTTTGTAATCAATCAATCATTCAATCAATCAAAGTAAGTAAATAAAAAGTTTTCATTATGAGGACCAGCTAAATGCCCCCAGACAAGGACAACACAGATATTCCTGGCCTTGTGGGGACATTTGGTCCTCAGTAAGCTACAGAAACATACACGCACAAGCACACACTCACACACACACACACACACATTAATGCAGAATAAAAAATCTCTTCCTTAAGCCATCGGTCTGGTGGTCAGTGGAGTAGCCATGGTAACATTTTGAGTTTTTGGAGGTGGGGGCTAGCCAATGTGTTCAAAGAACGAAGCGGGAAGTTATTTTCTGATAAGGAACACTAATCTCCACACATACAGACACACACACACACACACACACACATAGCTAGTAGGAGGATAATAATAGCTGTACACAGGTGAGTGCTGGAGATTTCAGCGTACTGGGGAATTCCACCTGAACGTTTTTTTGCATTAATTACCCTGTCAGTCAACCAAACACTCATTTTAGCATTCCTCATGCTTTCTCAGACAAACACATCACACACACACACCACACACACTGTATTTTCCAGGACAGCAGGTCCAGGTCCGATATCTGTGTAAGGATTTTTACATTATGCCCATGTATTAGCGTGTTTACGGTAGCTGTGCTACACCAAAAATTACATTCGCAAATTTCCACTGCTGTTAAATTGGCTAGCTTCGAACACAACACTGAAAATCCCATAGCTGCTGCAGGAAATTAGCATTAATTATCCGTAAGAGCAGCAAGCAAAAGCTAGTTATAACGTAAACAAGGTCCTTCTAGTAACGTCCGTCCACTCGGCGGCCATCTTGGAGCAGTTATTTTCTGCCATACAAGACCAGGCTCCTATCTCCTTGAATGTAGAGAGACCCATAAACCAGAAACGGATTGACAAGATGATGTTTGAAAAAAAAAAAAAAAAAAAATGGGCGTGGTCTTTGGCCCAAGTAACATAAACCTTTTTTTCCCCACAGATGCTCCGCCTATAGCGCATGTGCTCTTCTCTATAACTAACAAAACAAAGTGTCTTATATCTACATTCGTCAGGGAAACAATTTAATAGGCCGGGTGTTTCAGGTAACGCCTTCACCTTAGCCTTAAAAGGCGATTGGGTGGTTTGAGTAAAGGGGGCGGGACTAATGTAATACAGCTGCATTGTTGAGTGTTAGACGTTGCTCTGTTCATGTTTTAAGGATTTTTGAGCTAACAAACCGTCTAACAAAAACTAAACTAAAAGTTATTTTAGTAGAAGTACAGTGTTTCAACTTCAACATCTCAGCTGTAAGGATGGATTCTGCTTTACTACTGAATCACTTTTTTTTTTCCTTCATGCGTGATTTTATCTTTCTGTAAAAGTGCAACCTGTTCATCTGCAAGACAAAGGAAAGAACAGAGCAATGCGTCATACAGAACGTTCCTCAGCGGCTTCCTGAGAGAGCCGCCATGCGTCTGAAGCGAGCATCAGAACTGGTGCTGGTGCTGGCGTTTAGTCGTCATCAGAGACACACTCGGTCTTTAGAGACAGACGGAGAGAGTTTGATTGACAGATCGTCTGCAGTCAGCACACGGGCTCTGAGCGAGTCTTCATGCAGAACGAGTGAATTATAATCAGCAAACAAGCCGTGAAAATGAATTGTGTTGATGCGGGACGTGTCGTGTGTCTATTAACACAATGCCACTATCTCTATCTGTTCAGTGCTCCAACTATCCATAACGATATCCGCAGATCAACCTCAAGTGGGCGTGGCAACCGGAAAAGGTTCTCTTTCTTTCATTCCTTCGTTTCTTATCACTCCTTCCTAGCTTCCTTCCATCTTTTCCTTCCTTCCTTCAGATTTAAACCTGAAGTGCATGTTGCCTAAACTGGAAAGGTTCTCTTTTTCCTTCTTTACCTCCTTCCTACTTTCTTTCCTTCCTTCTTTCTTTTCATCTGTTCCTTCCATCCTGCTTTCCTTGTGTCCATCCTTCTTTCTTTCCTGCATTCCCTTCTTCTTCCCTTCCTTCCTTATATCATGTCTTTCTTCTTTCCTTCATCCTTTCTGTTCTTCATTCTTCCTTCTGTCCTTCTTTCCATTTTCCCTTATTTTCTTCCTTCCTTCTTTTTTCCCCTTCCATCCTTCTTGCATTCCATCCATCCTACTTTCTTTCTTTCCTACTTTCTTTCTAATTGACTAAAGATGTGCATGGGACTATGTTTTTTTAAATCTCGCTCAATCAGTTATTATTTTTGTTACTTAGTTGGTTCTATTTCCCACAATATTAACAAACTATAGTGGTGTGAAGCTCAGGCTTCCACCTGATACTAAACAATACGATTTCGATTTATAAGATTTATAATTTCTAACACTGAATCTGACACGATACAGTTTCGATTTAGTCACCTCAGAGCGATGTGTGACCAACTTTGTTCAGAATCTGGGCTAGGCCTACCGTTAATACGTGAATGATGATGATGATAATGATGATGATGTAGAAAAGGACTGTCTTAAACGTCAAAATCAGAGTTATGTCCAAATCACCTCACTAGCCTGTTACATTTTTTATACATCAGTTTAAAATTATGAATTATTCTTTCCACACCAGCTGTTTGTCCATTTTTGATAATAACTGATTTATGATTGATGCACTGATCCAAATCTTCAGATCCTTACATTCCTACAGACTAGTACTCTAATTAAACCTGACGTGACCCTGACCAGGAAGTTATAAGGATGAAGGAATAGATGCTACAAATGCATCTTTGATTATATCAGTTTATTCCGATTAATGCTTCAGTTACATCCCTAGCATCTACCTTTCACTTCCTTCCTTAAGAGAATTAAATTATAGCCTTTTACTAATCATCAGTATTAATCACATGGACAGGCTGTAAGCATTACAGCAATAGCCAGGGATGAAACTGATAACCTGTAAAGAAATGATTTTGTGTACTTCCCATCCAGGGAAAAAAAAAAGGAACTCAGTGGACACAAGTTCCCTTTTCAGAGCAGATCCTTGTGTTGTTTAGAGCAGAAGAGAAGCCACAGATGACCTGCGATGACTCAGTAGTGCACTCTGGCCATTAACGGCACGTTCCCGGAGATGAAACCAGTCAGGTTGGTCATCATACTCGAGCTTCCTCCCTGAACACAATCGGACCGCGGAGACTACGTGGCTGGGAGTTAATCACCCCTCGTTCAGGCTCTCGGGTCAGAGAGAAATGTCAGCCTCGCTTTTATTGATGGTGAGAATTACACAGTACAAGTGCAGGCCATCAGAGGATTTGTAGCCTGCTGTGCTCTCACAGCGGTCACCTCCAGACTGAGCGGATTTTCTCAGCACACATTCAGCGGCCGAGGCTTTAGTGCGCTCACGACATTGACATTTTCAAGAGCCGTTAACGGAGACAGGGTTTGGGCTTTTAACGCAAGGACTGACTGCCATTTGTGTGTGTGTGTGTGTGTGTGTTTGCATTGACCTCTTCATCTTATTAGCGGAGTCACAGATTAACCTTTCTTTCTTTTCTTTTCTTTTTTTCTGGAATGGACCCGGAGACCTGGAAGTGAACTTTTATCACCTGGTAGAAGATTAGGCTACACTGTTTTGCAAAATGTGTCCCAACCTTAGACCTTTAAACAAAGTGTTTTAGGGCTACAGGACTGCAGTGGAGTTCTTTTCAGGTTTACAGGAAGGTTTTAAGGATTTATGAGAGGTGATGTATTGCTTAGGTAAAAAAGCAGAGGCAGTCATAAACCGAAAGGATGCATTTACAAACCGCTGATGTAGCACAGAAATGGTTCCTACTGATTTTCCTCTTGTGTTCTGAAAAGAAAAAAAAAAAAAAACACTACTGTAAGCAGCCGTATTGTTAAGAAACGGACCTGGTGCTCAGGAACTTCTCTTTGCATGAAATTACCAACAAATTCCTTGAGGATTGTTGAAACTGGGAGAGTTGGGACAGTTTCCTCTTTGGAATGGACTGGAGGGAGTTGGACTGAGATTCTTGGACTCCCCAATGGATGGAAAAAAAAAAACCCCTGAAAATGAAGAATTCCTGTTATTCGATCAAGTACGAGCATTTTGTTAGCAACCAAGCCAACTCTGCAGGACGCATTACAAGCGTGATGGCACCTTGCCTCTTCTGACAACTTGTATCCTAGGTCACATTGGAATAAAATCTGTCATGTGGATCGAATCGGAAAATCAAACCGGCATTGATCCAGCAGCTCAGGCCAATATCGACCCCGATGCAGACGCTCTGTGCACAAATGATCAAACAAACCCTTTCATTTCCTTAATGGGATGGCTAACAGGAAGTGTGTGAATGGGAATGAGAATGTAAAGCATGACTAGTGTATGTGGACAGAACATCACGTCCTATACACCCACAAAATGATACGACCGGCCTGCAGCTTTCCGTCTTTACAGGACACACAAATATCTTATGCACTTATTCATTTAGGCGTGATTCAAAGCGCAACACTACAAATCGAGTGTTTCCATCCATTAGCTGAAAGTGGAACCAGCTTACTCTATAGCACTCGATTATTCCTGGAAAATTAGTTTTTTTAATTTTTAGATCAAAGAAGAGAGACAGAAAATACTCTATAGTCATCCTGCTTACAAATTTCAAATGATTTATATTTGTAAAAAAACATGACCAAAACACATACACACAAAATTCAGCATTGTCTATAGAAATGTCCATCGATGGTTAACACCACATTATTTATGTTTTAGTCCATGCACAGGTTTACTTCCTGTTATAATTCTTAGTTACAGATGAATACTTCACCCAGAAAATGCTAACGTAGGCAAATATCATATAAACACACGTGTTAGCATTATGCTATATAATGTGCCCTAACTGACTACATTGTTATTAGCAACCATTTTGGGGGAAGTACACTATTAATGAACTCATCTTCACAGCTAGATTGCTCACAGATAATCCCACCCCGCAAAACAATCTGGCGAGGTTTCCAACAGTCTTTCTTCCATGACTTCTTGCCAAGCTTTAGTTAAAGAAAGGGTTCAGTTTGCTTGCGGAGTTGAAACTCATATTCCGTCAGCAGCTTGGATTCAATCTGGCGTTTGTGGCACGAATTCCACTCCCTTGGCTTTTAAATAGAGCTAAGAATGCTTGTGAGGTCGATCCCAAGTTTTCAGCCAGATCACAGCTTTGACGTTTTCACAGCAAGTGACCATTTGAGGGGTCATGGGGCAGTGGAAAGTGGAGATGTTGGGGCTATTGGATAGAGATGGAGAAATGGTAGGAGGTCATACGGGAAAAGATTGCAAGGTTACTGGGGAACAGAAGAATGTTGAAACCAGAAGGGAACATAAAGAGAAATGCTGCATTCTTTAAGAAAACATGCCTGCCAACCTAAGTATTGAATCTTACTGTTGTCACTTGTGGGCGTGGCCTGTTAAGAAACCAAAATATATAGCCTACAACCCAAATTATGCTCAGCTTTGTACTAGCTTCATTCTCAAATTTGATTAGCTAACTGTACTAGCTACGTACACTCACCAGAGGCACCAACAATCTCTGCTACTTCCTTCCAAGCTTTATTTTTCTTTGTAATGTCTCTATACACATTTAATGACATGATAAGATGAAACCATGGCTATATGTTTTCCTTCCATTTTTGAATGATAACTTGTAGCAGTGTATTCTGATGTTAAAATATGACACTCCGACATGAAATGTTGGCAAGTCTGGGGAAAAAAAAAAAGGAAGAAAGAGGAGGTCAGTGGTAAACAGAAAGATGGATGTCGGGGTTATTGGGGAATGCTTAGAGATGTGAAGTCGTTGAGTTGGTCATTGCGGAACATATTAAAAGAAGGTTTTGTAGAGGATTGTAGAGGATCACTGGGGGACTGACAGAGGGATACTAGAAGGTCCGGTTCCAGTTTGAGGGGCAGGAGAGGACACCGTGGTGGGCTGGGAGGCAGACGTTGCCGTAGCGGCGGCCGCTGTAGGCTCCGTCTTGCTGATGTGTGTGATGAAACGGAGGCGAAGCTTCATGGCTGGCCTCAACGTGCAGATGATCTTCTCCACCTGAGAAAAAGGTGGGAATTTGAAAAACCTTAGATCTATGAAGTCCTGACAAGAGGGGTTGAGAAAAATAGAGCGATTCACTGGTGTTATTCTACTGTGGCAAGTAAATTTGATGATGTTTAGAAGCAATGGTCAAAATTTTGAGATGGATGATGGGATCACTAGGGATGTCTTGAGGTCCGTGGAGAACAGAAATGTAGAGGGATGGTTGAAGGTCATTGGGGAACAGATAGAGGGATGGTAAAAGCTCATTGGAGAACAGATAGAGGAATGTTAGAAGGTCAATGGGGAACAGATAGAGGGATGGTAAAAGCTCATTGGAGAACAGATAGAGAAATGTTAGAAGGTCAATGGGGAACAGATAGAGGGATGGTAAAAGGTCACTGGGGAAAAGATGGATGGTAGCAGGTCATTTTGGAACAAATAAAGAGATGGGAAGAGGTTAGTTGGGAACAAATATAGGGATTGTAGTTATTTCTGGAACAGACAGAGGGATGGTAAAAGGTCATTGGGGAACAGGTAGAGGGATGGTGAGTTATTTTAGAACAAATAAAGGGATAGTAGGAGGTTACTGGGGAACAAATAAAAGGATGGTAAGGTCTTTGGGATGGTAAGGAATGAAGGTCAATGGGAAACAGATAGAGGGATGGTCAAAGGTTATTTTTGGAACAGATAGAGGGATGGTCAAAGGTTATTTTTGGAACAGATAGAGGGATGGTTGAAGGTCATTGGGGAACAGATAGAGGGATGGTAGAAGGTCATTGGGGAGCAGATAGAGGGATGGTAGAAAGTCATTGAGGAACAGATAGAGGGATGGTAGAAGGTCATTGAGGAACAGATAGAGGGATGGTACTGATACATGAGATATGTGTGTGTACCTGGTCTTTGACGCTGTCTCCTGTGAACATGTACTTGATGTGATACAGGAAGTCACAGATGGGGTCCATGTACGCCAGGTGCTTGCTGTGGTGATCCACGGCCTGCAGCATCTCATAGAACGCTACCCCAATCTGAGGATGCAGGGAGGCATGCGTGAGGTTATATAAGAGACACTGATCTGAGTGTACGTGCATGAGCTCGAGTGTGTAGCTGGAGCAGGTGTGTATGTATAATAATGCGTTACAGCTGATATCAGATGTCTGGGGGACTGGAGCGGAAGCTGTATATATAAATAGAATTGTGTGCTCAAGATGGTTGTGAGGAAAAATGCCAAAACATCCATATGAATGTGTGTATGCAGTGGGGAAAAACGTGAATGTTATCATGGAGAAAACAAGTTCCTGTTTAATATTAATGATAGATGCTGAATAAGAATAAACAAGTGAGAAACTTGAAATGTTTAGAGAAAGATCGATCTTATAAACATAGCTCATATATACAGTCTGGTGAGTTAAAATTAAAGATGTGTTTGCTTACTCAGCTGCAAGCTGGTGAGCTGCCATAACAGAAAACAGGCTACGGACACAAGTTCAATCAAAGTTAACCGGAAAACTAAGAAAGCGTGTAAGTGGAACAGGTTTACAGAATGAACGCATGTGAACCTCGAGCATGCAGCGTGTCCTCTCCTGCTGGAAGCGCTGTAGGAAAGGTCCAACCAGGTGATAGATATAGAGCAGCTGAAATTCGGTTTTCACCAGCGGCTTCAGGACCTCAGACAGAAACCTGCAACGTCACAATCACAGAGACTCATCGTCATACAGACCAACCCTGCACAACCCTCCTTTTCAATTAAATTTATTGCTTGAGTGGTACAACTGTCAACAATTGCAAGTTCGAATGTCAGTGGACCTTCTATCATCCATCTATCTGTTCCCAAATGACCTTCTATCATCCATCTATCTGTTCCCAAATGACCTTCTATCATCC
>CM040483.1:1925015-1937681 GCA_022758105.1 Pangasianodon gigas
TCAGAGTTGGGTATACATTAATTCTAGCTATACTTTAACCTCAGAGTTGAGTATACTTAAACTTCAGCTATACTTTAACCTTAGAATTGAGAATACTTGAACTTCAGCTACACTTTAACCTTAGAATTGAGTATACTTGAACTTCAGCTATACTTTAACCTTAGAATTGAGTATACTTGAACTTCAGCTATACTTTAACCTTAGAATTGAGTATACTTGAACTCTAGCTATACTTTAACGTCAGAGTTGGGTATACATGAATTCTAGCTATGCTTTAACCTTAGAATTGAGTATACTTGAACTTCAGCTATACTTTAACCTCAGAGTTGAGTATACTTAAACTTCAGCTATACTTTAACCTTAGAATTGAGTATACTTGAACTTCAGCTATACTTTAACCTCAGAGTTGAGTATACTTGAACTCTAGCTATACTTTAACGTCAGAGTTGGGTATACATGAATTCTAGCTATGCTTTAACCTTAGAATTGAGTATACTTGAACTTCAGCTATACTTTAACCTCAGAGTTGAGTATACTTGAACTCTAGCTATACTTTAACCTCAGAGTTGAGTATACTTAAACTTCAGCTATACTTTAACCTCAGAGTTGGGTATACATTAATTCTAGCTATACTTTAACCTCAGAGTTGAGTATACTTAAACTTCAGCTATACTTTAACCTTAGAATTGAGAATACTTGAACTTCAGCTACACTTTAACCTTAGAATTGAGTATACTTGAACTTCAGCTATACTTTAACACCAGAGCCTGGTACTATTTAATTTTCCTTAGTTATTTTTAGCTGATATATTTAAACCAGTGAGTTCCTGTTATAATGTTCTGCTATCAGCTTTCTTTTCTTAGTAGATTTATAATTTTTTTTCCTAAACTTTCCTTAGTTTGCTTACTAACTTACTAAGAGCATTTACTCTGTGTTGATTTATAGTCCACAGGTGCATCGGACAACCAGACCAGACACACGTCCACTCTCTGTGGACGTAGCGAAGGAAATGAAGAACATTGATTAATGGAGAGAGAGACAGTCTGTTTTGCATTCTTTCTCTGGCAGCAACAACACGAGGGAAGACTGAACTGTCACCCCTACGGATCAGGAGAAGTTGAGTTGGCTGTTATTTTTCCAACTTTCCAAGCACAGCTGCCAGAAGCACAAGCAAATCAAGAGCACTTGACATGATTAATATTCCAGTGAAACGTGATTAATATTCCTGTGAACTTTTTTAAGATCGCAGAACGTTTTTTTTAAAGCATGATGTTCAATCTGTCAGGCTTTCAGAGTGTTCATGAATGTTAATGAATTTCTGCCACATTTGTAGTTACAGAAATGATACGACAAATGTTTCCGTAACGTCTGACCCCGTTTACACATCATGTCTAGATCCTGATCAGATTGTAGCAACATTAATTTACACGTTTCTGGTTAGCCGCTGTAATGTGTAATACATAACGTGATGTATTAGGGAGGGGTTTTGGTTATGATGTCATGTATTGGGGAGAAATTTTGGGTAGATTTAATATATTAGGGGTTTTGGATATGATAAAACGTCCAAAAGTGTCTTGTAAAGTCAAATGCATTTACGCTTGGAATGTTTAACCTCCTGAAGTGGTTCAGAAGAATAACTGGATCTTAGTTAAATATGTCTTGGCTGAATTTACACCAGAATTTTAAATACATAATTTAACAATCTGGTTATAATCATGATACTCAAGATGACTGAAACAAACCGGTTTGAATAGGATCGTGGTTTTTATCTAACTGGGAACACTGTGACATAACATAACGTTACAGCCTAAACTTCTTAATACTTATCAAAAACATTGCTAAATATTCTGATAATGTGTTCTGTAATGGTTCTTGACAGAGTGTGGGTGAGAGAGAAGGAACAATAAAGAAAGAATCAAGGACAGAAGGAGGGCAAGCAAGTCAGAAGGAGTGAACTAGGAGTTAGAGATAAAGTGTGTGTGAGGGAGGGAGGGAGGGAATTGGACGTACAGGTAGAGCGGTGATGATCAGGCCAATCGCATTCATCCAAGCAGTCACGTTCTCCCGGGGGACGAGTGGCTGACTGTAGGAGATAGAAAAGACACAAACAATCAAACTATACACACACACACACACACACACACAAACACTTTCCCTCACACACACACACATTCTTCATCTAAAAGACACATCAGACTTATACACTGTCAGGCAGATTGTTCTGTCTGTTAGTAGAAGATATTTGTAGAGTTATATATAAATGTAGCAGCAATACACGCTTACACATTGTCTTTATTGACATTTTTGTTCTACTATAGTCCCCAACAGCTCCAGCTCTGCATATTTGTTAGATGGATTTAAAAAAAAAACATCCAAAAAAAAAAAAAAAAGACTGGCAACAGCAAACACTGCCTGCTACAGGGATGACCTCTGACCTCTTGAGCACTACATTCAGCAGTGCGTTTCCCACGTCCTTCCCCGGCACGGCGAGGGCCATCAGCTCCACACAGGTGACGTGAAGCGCATGTGCTGCCGGATTTGGGAACTCGTTAAACCGCCAGTCGCAGTTGGGGAAAGGGCCTGGAGATTTTCCCGCCATCGGTGATGCATGTTAAAGAAAAAAACAGTGTGTGTGTGCGTATGTGTGTGTACAGTATACACCATGTGTTTTCAATCTCTGAACATTAAGAATCATTTTTAAAATCTTCATGTCTATCTCCATGTTTAACCATCTGTCTGTTTGTCCATTTAAGCCTTGCTTACTGGCTTGGCTATTTGTCTGTCTATCTGTCTATCTTATTGGTCTATCTGTTTGTTCTGTCTCCCTATCTGTCTCTCTGTCTACCCTTATCTGTCTGTCCATACTAATAGGTCTCTCTGTTTATCCATCTCTCTGTCTAGCCTTGCTTTTTGGTCTCTTTGTCTGTCTGTCCCATCTATCCATCTTTCTGTTAAAAGAAAACAAATGAATGCTAGCTGTGATTAGGAGGATATCCAGTGCTAAGTAATGAATGGAACAGAAAGATTAAATATAAAGTCTTTGGGACTATTGCAAAACAGAAGGAAGGATATTGTCTACAAGACGCCCGATGAGTTTGCAGTAGTAGGTGTCGTCAGGGACCCAGACGTTGTCCTCGCGGGGGTTCATGCCAAATTTGAGGTAGGTCTCGCTGAGGCACCACCCGGGCGTGCGGTTATCCTTCAGAGAACTCATGATGGCGTGGACAAGCTTGCGTTTAAGATTGGTGCGGTCACGGAGGTGCCTTTCATAGTAGTGCAAGGTGTTGTAGAGGTACGTCACTGGCCGGTCTGAGGGATGTCAAGCCGGCAACAACAGCTATTAGTTAACGAATAACCAGGAGGTTTGAACAAAAGAGAAATAATAACAATAATAATAATAATAATAAGCCAAGACAGGATGGGTCAATGCAAATAACAGAGAGCAAAACTGTGACTTCCATGGAGGTACTTCATTTTGTGTTAGATTATGTAGTAATTGGTATTGATGAACTTGTATTTATGAACTGAAACCAGGCAAAGCGAGCAATCTGATACTACAATTGTCCTACCATCTGATACTACAATTCTACTACAAATGCAACAGGCACCTGCACCACCACATACAGCATTCCCCCCAAAACAATCATCAATAGATCTTTAACATGGACAGACTGCTCCGTCCTTTTCACTCCCCCTCACCATGGAACTTGTACAATCCTCCCAAGTGGTCCAAAAGGGTTTCCAAGGACTTGGAGACTGGCAGCAGCTCCAGGAAGCGGTGGATGACAATGTCAAAGACGGGCAGGAAGCGTAAACACACGTTGCCAAAGTAGATAGGCAGATACTGTGGCTGGAGCTGCATGGGGGGGTTCACCTGCTCTGCCAGACCTTCAAAGTACAGTTTCTCTGGGTACTTCTGCATGTGGGGAAGAAGAGATAACCATTTATAACCTTTTATTAGAGTCCATGGCTCCTTTCCAAGCATCAATTCCAGCGTAGCAAGAACAGGATAGTCTGGAAAGATACTAAGATCCTCTCAAAGCTAACTACATTGCAACAAACATTTCTTTTAAAGCATTTTCTTTACTCTCTTTTGTCTCAAAACCAATGCCTAAGTGAAAGGATGTGTTTCACAGCTAAATAAGCAAACAGCCAGATCCAGTATTGTCATCATAAGGGGACAGGGTAAGGGGTCAGTAGGTGGTATTGTGATTGAACTTTCCCTCTTTAACATTTACCACAGTTACACAAGATTGCAAGAGAGGGCAAACACTGCAACTCTTAAAATGTCAGTGTAAAAAACAGGGCAGCATGTGCAGCCTGTAAAATCCCATTAAGGAAAGAGAGAGAGAGAGAGAGAGAGAGAGAGGAGGAACTCATTAGCTGGTCTCTACGCTGGATGCAATCTGGATAATAATAAGGCTGAAAAGCAGAAAAGCTTTTTGTTCCAAAATATCATTCATTCAATTGAGAAGATGAATGCATCAAGTCTCAAGTGAATTATTAATACATTCATCAACTTCAAACATCCTCTAGCACGTTTCTGCAATGACAGACACTTGAGCTAGACCCAAAAATGCTGATGTGGCTAATAATGATTGTACACTAGTGGAGTTCTGCTTGCATCAGATAAAATGGATAATGCCAACTGTACTGCAACCCTATTTGATTACTTGTTCAGTAAAGTGATACTTTGACACTTGAAGCTTTCTTTCTCGTGCTGTGTAAGGTTGTCTTTTAGTAGTCATCCTACTTGGTGTGGTATCTTTTGGCAGGACACATTTGGCTTTCTACACAAGGTCATCTTGTGGTGTTTTGTGAGTTGTTTTGAGGCACCTTTTGGTATGCTAGTCTATATTTTTTGGTATGGTGGACAAGGTCAACTTGTGATACAATACTTGCTTGGTGTGTTGAGTAAAGTTACCTTGTGGTAGGTTATGTTCTTTGGATGCTAGGTCACTTTCTAATACAATAAATGTAAGGTTACCAGCAAGGTTACCTGTTGGTAGGAGAGGTCTTTGGTATATTGGGCAAGGTCACACTGTGTTCGGACAGCGGTTTGGTGTGTTGGGTAAAATTGCCAAATGGTAGAACATGTATTTGGTGTAGATTGGTATAAAATCACCTTGGGGTAGAACTTATATTTGGTGTGTTGGGTAAGGTCACCTTGTGGTAGTATTTGTATTTGGTGTGTTGGGTAAGATCCCCTTGTAGTAGATCTCATATTTGGTGTGTTGGGTAAGGTCATTTTGTGGTAGTGTTTGGTGTGTTAGGTAAAGTCATTTTGTAGTAGATATCATATTTGGTGTGTTGGGTAAGGTCATTTTCTGGTAGTATTTGGTGTGCTGGTAAGGTCACCTTGTGGTAGATCTCGTATTTGGTGTGTTGGGTAAGGTCACCTTGTGGTAGATCTTGTATTTGGTGTGTTGGGTAAGGTCACCTTGTGGTAGTATTTGTATTTGGTGTGTTGGGTAAGGTCACCTTGTGGTAGATCTCATATTTGGTGTGTTGGGTAAGGTCACCTTGTGGTAGATCTCATATTTGGTGTGTTGGGTAAGGTCACCTTGTGGTAGATATCATATTTGGTGTGTTGGGTAAGGTCACCTTGTGGTAGATCTCATATTTGGTGTGTTGGGTAAGGTCATTTTTGCGGTATTTGGTGTGTTAAGTAAAGTCATTTTGTAGTAGATATCATATTTGGTGTGTTAAGTAAAGTCATTTTGTAGTAGATATCGTATTTGGTGTGTTGGGTAAGGTCATTTTGTGGTAGTATTTGTATTTGGTGTGTTGGGTAAGGTCACCTTGTGTTCAGACAGTGGTTTGGTGAGTTGTGTAAAGTCGCCACATGGTAGAACTTGTATATGATCTGTGGTGTACGATCACCTTGTTGTATGATGCATTTTGTGTAACCGCTAAGATGTTCTTGTAACCAGCAACGTGTTTCCTGTTTAGGTTAAAATCACCTTGTCGCATGGTACCTGTTATAGAACACGTTATTCATGAGTTAGGGAAGTTTACCTTGTGGTAGGACATGTGTTTGGTGTGCCAGTCGCTCTGTAGCCAGTGCTCCGGAGCGTTCTCTTTGACAAAGTCGCTGACACGGTTGCGGAAGTCATTGGGTTTAAGGAGGAGGAGCTGGATGATGAAGTAGCACACTTGAGCCTCATTACCCTCATGACTTCTCATCGCCTACGCAACAGCAATCATTGAGGGCGAATTAAAAAAAAATTGTATTATCCCATAATATCAGAGAACACTGAAAGAAAACACCTCAAGCATAAGCAGCAAAATATTAGAAATCAGAGCGTGGCAAAATACCAAATGACACAGATCATCTCCTCATACCAGTTTACATCCCTCCAGCAGAGGAGATATTCTGTAAAGCTGATATTGTGTGTTACAGATTTTACCGGAAATGGTTATGAATTACTGTTTTACATTTTTTGTTGCCATTTTCAAAAATCACCATCGATAAACACCCTGTGTTTTAACATCCCTTCAGAACAAGTCTGTTTCATTGCAGTTTCCTAAAAAAAAAAAAAAAAAAAAAAAAAAAAATTTCTCTACTGTAAGGTCAGGGATGTCGTGATGCATCAGGATGTACAAGGTGAAAACAGAAAATACAATATTTTAATTCCTCTATAATCAATAAAACCTTTATCCTTTTGAGCCTCATGCTGAGAGCAGGAGAGGTCGTACAGGTAATTGCTGACATTATTGATCACCTAACAGCTAATAAATAGCTTATGTTATTAGAAATGTGGAAGAAATATTGATTATCAGACAAACACTCCAGCCATAAAGATGATTCACAGGAGAACAAATTAGAGTAGGGGTGTTCAATATATATATATATATATATATATATATATATATATATATATATATATTTATTTAGGGTAAAATTTACAGCCTAGAGTTTATTTCCAAGGTTTTATTGATTTTTCCAGACAGATGCTGTGCATGTGCTTCAAGAAATACGCTAGATGAAAATCTTCACCAAACTAAGGCAAAGGGTGTCAGGTTCGGGAATTAGATCTTTATGGTTTCTGCGTTTTAATGTACGGCATTTTGATAACATTTTTCTCCAAAAACAAATTAAAAAATTCCTTACCAGGCAGAGGATGAGACGGTCCAATGTGACGATGTTGTACTTCCACACCATGTCGTTCAGGATCTCGATGCATTTGTTCAGCTGCTGACCGCCTG
Source organism: Pangasianodon gigas (assembly GCA_022758105.1). Taxonomy (NCBI): domain Eukaryota; kingdom Metazoa; phylum Chordata; class Actinopteri; order Siluriformes; family Pangasiidae; genus Pangasianodon; species Pangasianodon gigas. The sequence continues at coordinate 1,932,225 of CM040483.1, forward strand.
CCGACGTGGAAAACTCGTACACCAGGAAATCGGCAAACGTCCGTACGTGTGCGACCAGAGCGCGAGCCCCGATTCTCTCCAGAACCCTGCAGGAACGAAGACGACCAAAGGATGATACTCTTAAAAACTCCTAATCATTCTGAAATGTTTCATTGGATGGTGCTTCAAGCTGCTTCTGGATGGTGCAATTTTCACCAATACAGTAAGTAAGCATTAAGCATTCAGAAGTAAGTAAGCAACAGTAAGCATTCAGACACTGAAAAGACAAAAAAATTACAAAATCTGTTGAAAATCTAGAGAAAGTTGGGTGTAGAAAGCATGTTGTGAATGGGAATGAGATCATTCTCTCAAGTTCTTGGGAGGTAAACTAGTCTCTGGCACCCGCATGCAGCAGGAAGGTGAATCATAAACACAAATAACTCCTGATGAAGGAGCAGATCATTTAATATACTGTCATGTTGCTTTGTAATTCTTCAAATGTGTCGTAAGAACTATTTAACCTGTTTTTATTGCATTACTGCAACACTGGCAAGTGTTATTGCATCATAAAACACGCCAGCCTATCAGGTTTCAATATGCAAATGAACATTTACCAGAAGAAAGGAGGAGGGGCGTGCAGGGTTTTGGGCAGTTTTAAATTCATTCATTCATTCAGAATCTGGATAAACATGTAGCTTTTTTTCTGTTGTGTACATAAACAGGATCTGAGTGACTTTTAAGTGAGTAAAACATTTGTGTATTTATACAAAAAGACGACAGAAATAGACCTTCAGAATTAGGAGGAGATGCAGACAGTCATGCATGAAATGAGGCAGTCAGAGATGCGCTTTACAACAAGCTTCACTCATGAATAATGAATAATACTACACATCTCATTTAGCCCTGCTGCTTCGCTGAAGACCCATGGCAGAAAAGAGTTCAAGGATCACTTCAGAGCGAAATGATAGAGTTTTGTAATGATTTATTTGGTATATCAGTATGATAACCAAGATGGTTTTTTGACGTGTTGTTTCGGAGACATTTGGCTCCAAGATCACGGTACATTTGGTGACGTGTGAAAGCTCTTTTTGGGCCCCGAGAGGTTCAGAGAATCCATCTCTGGTGCTCTTGAAAATCTGGAAACTATCAGCACTGCATGCTGTTTAATACGATTGGTTCAACTTGTCACGTTCCGTTCTGTTTCCTGAAGGGCTGGTATGATGAGCGGAAGAGATGGAGCGCCTTACTGATATATAAAACCAGACATTCATAAAACTGGAGTGCTGTAATTAGCTTTGTGTAGCGAGGGCTTGCACTGAGAACATCTTGTGTCTCGTGCTGACCTGAACAACTAAAAATCTTCTTATACTAAAACAACTCCTTGTTTGCAGGTATTCTTGCACAACAGTAAACCGTACATCCTGATCTTCGCAGCAAAAAAAAAAAATAAATAAAAACAGCAAATGACCATTTTGCAAACCTGTGTGCAGTATGGAACTGCGCAATCAATTCACAGTTCAGAAGGAGTTCGTCAATGTGAAAGCAAACTTGCAATTATGAGCCCCGCCCACAAATGGGTCCAGAATCGGACCTGGGTGAAGATTGAAGTATGAAAATGCTCAAAAAAAAAAAAATCGTAAATTAATGAAAAGAAGAGAGCTCTGAGATAAATAGTGAAATGAACACTTAGTCTAAATGCAGGTGAACGTGATGCTCAACTGGTAGCTCTAAGCTTCCCTACATTAGCCTTGTAGCTCCAGTGCACAACAAACAGGAAAAACTTTAAACACCAAACACATTAAGGACTGAAATGGGGCGTTTTTACTCAAACTGGACCTCATTTATCTCTATTGTCCTCCCCTGTCTCTCTATCTCTCTCTCCATCTCTCTCTCTCCCTTTATCTATAGATTAGATGGTCATCTCAGGATGTTTGCATCCTCTTAACCATCTTTATCACTCCTTATCAATCAGGCGGTGTGTTGTGAACACTAGCTGTGTTGTCAGTGAGAGATCGTGATCCGAGTCACGAGCAGACGCTAGCGGGACTCGCTCAGTCCAACACAACACGACTTTGTGAAACGATCCGCAGCTGCAGCATGTACAAGAGAGTGTTTCAAGATCCTGCGAGTCAGTGCAAGTGTCCTTGATAAATAACACCAGAGGAAAAAAAAAAAAAATCTGTGGCAATGCTATTATATCTGTGTGATGAAGCCGAGTTACTGTTACCACTGTGAAGTTGATTCATTTCCTCCAAAAGCACATCCTGAAGTGTTTTTATTCCTCATATACCACAGCAACAATTACTTTTTAACAATTAGACATCGACAATGTCTGTGAAACTAGTTCCTGTTCTCACTTACATTATAGCAGCTGTAAACAGTCGTTCCCTCACCAGCCTCTCTTTACGTTAATAAAAGAAAAAAAACGCAGCTTGTCATCTTTCGTTACTGAGAATCCGCGAAACGTAAACTCCTCTGTCCCGAAGATGTCAGAAAACGTAAAGTTACAGCTTTACCTCTGACACTGGAGACTCCTTCCATGAATGTCAAATAAAAGTCTCCTTAACATATTAAGGATCGCATGTAGAACGTCCAAAGTCCCTGTGAACGAGCCGTTACTATAGAAACGATATCTTTGTAAGATCCAACAACAAAACCCCACCTTTTTTATTTTTCAGTAAGATTAATTTGGAAAAAAATGTAAACATGTGCTCTTGAATTTCCAAACTTCACATCTCATGGGAAGGTAGCGAACACATCTACGGGTTAAATGTCTGAAATTGGTTATATTGAAATTTTTTAAATTTGGCTGAAGTGTAGATTTGCTGAATTTGACCAAAACCAATCATCTGATGGTGCAACGTGTCACCATGAGCAGTGACTCCATCATAGGATGATGTTTATGCTGTGTAAGTTAGACACTACAAGGAATTAAAATTTAAAAAAACAAAAGAAAAGAAAAGAGCTGGCTCACCTGAAGCCGATCTGGTTTATGTGATCGGTTTCTAGAAGCATCTTCCAGAGCAGGCAGAGGAAGAGTGGTGGAGAACCCTGCATGGAAAAGTGAGTGATGATGTCGTTCTCATTGGTCATCGACTTCCACTTCCTGTACTCCTCCTCTACGTTCTTCTTCAGGTTGAAGCGGCTCTCCTGAGGAACGTTGTTCTGCTTGAAGAACGCCTGCGCAAAGGACGGAGAGGTGGAGGGAAGAGGAAGGAGAAGATACAATCAGAGATCTTTTCTGTAATTTGTGAGTCACTGCGATGATGAAGTTTTACGGCACCGGATGAAAAACCTCCGCAATTTTCTCCCGCATCGAAAACGTGAAGAAGCCAAAAAAGGTCACACGGTTCTAAACGAGACCGAATTAAAAAAAAAAACAAAAACGACAAGTTCTTCCATGGGTTCCATTCATCGCTAAACAGGATGAAAGCGTTTCTTCAAGAACCCCTGGTAGAGCAGAGTGAGGGCCACACATCAAACAGAGGTTTCCTCAGAGGCATCCTTTGAGATGGATAAAAATAAATTGCGTAAATTACTCAGTTGAGGTAAATCTACACATTTGTAGTGAAAAAAAAAACAAAGAAGAAGAACACAGTCATTATTTTGTGTTTACAAAAACATTTCCCTTCCATTAGCGTGCGGCTTTAATCCTGAGGAGAGAGGGAAAGTGTCGTGTCTCCCCACAGAGCGCTGCTTTGTCTGACACGCGAAACAGATGGAGCGTTACCGAAAAACAACGAGAACAACAAACACAACAACAACAAAACAGATTTTTAATGTTCTGAGGTGACTAACGTACAGCATGCGGACGCGCCAGAACGCTACGGCGACTCGATTCTAAAATATCTAAAATATCTCACGGAAAAACAAAACGTTAGTCTTATTTCCTAGCCACGAGAACAAGCGCAGTAACTGGAGCTTAAATTCTCACCCAGGTTCTAAATGGGTTCTAGAATTCCGTGTTCTAGAATTCCCACCGAAGCTCAGTACAGTTGGGGTTCTCGGATTCTAACCCTGGTTCTAAAGGAACTCTAGAATTCTCTCATAGATTTCTCACCCAGGTTCTAATGGAGTTCTAGAATTCCGTCCCAGTTTAAGAAACAGTGCTGTTCTAGAATTCCATCCCAGGTTAAGCAACAGTGGTGTTCTAGTGTTCTCTTCTAGAATGCCCATATTCTACAAAGCTACAATTCTAGAATGGCCTGAAACACCAGTATAAGCTAACTGCATGTGTAGAGTACCACAGAGCCGCAGGTTATACACAGGTTTGGATTCGCCCAGTAACTCGTTTGCATTGGAAAGCAGCTGAAAGTGCTTTAGATGTTAGATGTTAGATGAAGGCGTCGGTGGCCGACCTGCAGAGGAGCGGGGAAGCAGCTGAGGGTGTGTGAGGCCCAGTTGTGAGGTGTGAAGTTCATGATGGTCTGTAGAATGTCCTTACACCACGTTCCCTGGATCGAATCAGAACCCGTGAAGAAATCTGGAGCCATAACACAGAAGAGGACCACGCATTACACAGAGTTAGCCGTAACGTGTGTGTGGGTGTGTGTGTGTGTGTGTGTGAAATGGGTGTGTATGAGCGGTACCAGTGATGTGTGTGGCGCGAGCGAGGGTGAGGATGAGCGCCCGGTTCAGCTCCTCTGATTCAGCCGACAGAACCGTCTTCGGGTCGCTCAGGAACCGTGTGAACTGTGGCTGCACCTCGGAGCTCCCCAACGCTGTGATTAACCTCAGAGCTGTACTTTCCACACTAACACACACACACACACCTTAGTTTCACATCATAGCTGAGGCGAAGCATCACATAGTTTCCTTTCACATCTTATAATCCGTTCATTTTTCTAGGTCTCTGAGCTCCAGTCATGACTCCGTACAGCACAATTTTCATGAAACATGAAAAAAAACTTCAATAAGAAACAAATAATAAAAATGTTGAGGTTATAATCTGCCCATAATTTATTCATCTATCCATCATTCTACCCAGTTATACCATTACTGTCTATTTATCCATCCACCTACTCATCAGTTTATTCATTCATCAAGTCATGATTCATCCAGTCCCACACTTACCTGTCGATTCATCCAGATAGCTATACATCTCAACTATATATACACATACTTACACACACACATATATATATATATATATATATACACACACACACACAGTACTGTGCAAAGGTCTTAGGCACTCTATTTTTTTTAGTACAAACTTTGTTATAGATGTTTATTTTCTGACTTCTACATTATTGATTCAGTACAAAAACATTTTAAATTTCCAAACATTAGTTTTCCAGCACAAAATGAAATGTTCCAGAAAAATGTTTGTATGTCAGTAAAGAAAGCAGCAGATTCCATAAGAGACACTTTTCAGATAAAAACAGAATGAAGGCTGCTGGGTTTCGCTGCAGAAATAAGAAGCGAGTCGACAGTCAAAGTCTCCAGAAGAACTGTGGCTGCTTCTGCAAGATGCTC
>CM040483.1:1961494-1981909 GCA_022758105.1 Pangasianodon gigas
TAAAAAGAGAGGGGGAGAGAGGGAGAGAGAGAGGGAGAGAGAGGGGGGAGAGGGGGAGAGAGAAAGAGAAAGAGAGAGAGAGAGGGAGAGAGAGAAAGGGAGAGACAGGGAGAGAGAGAGAGGGGGAGGGGGGGAGAGATGGAGAAACAGGTAAAAAGAGAGGGAGAGAGAGGGCGAGTAAGAGAGAGGGAGAGAGAGAGGGAGAGAAAGATTCTTAACTGTTTAGCTACACAGTTACTACAGTTACACTCTTAAAACACTTTTGAATTACGACACATTTACGCAATCAGCCGAGAAATGCCTGACTGGCGTCCGACGTTTACATCTTCAGAGCTTTAGCTAATAAAGAACGTCTGTCTCGCTCAGAGTCTTTTCCCTAAATGCACCTGCTTTACACTGCGTGGTTAACCTCGATTTTCAATAAACAACATTCTTAAAAATAGCTCAGAATCGATATTATTATCCACATCTCTTCCGACTTTCAAACTGCGAACAGATGTATGTTTTATTCACAAACGTGAATTCAGTCTTTTTCAAATGAGTCACTTAAGTCGAATGAATCAGTACAAGTCAGAATGATACTGAGTCAGTTGTTCTTTCTAAGGAAACCGAGAGTATGTTTTTTTGTGAACGATTCAGTTGCTTAAGGTGAACGAGTCAGAATGAGTCATTCTTTCTATTCAAACCAAAACTATGTTTTGTTTGTGACTGAATTACTCTTATGTGAAAGAATCACTAAGGTGAATGAATCAGTAAGAGATAATATGAGTTGGAATGAGCCATGACTCAGTATGAGTAGGAAGGAGTCAGTATGGGTTCAGTATTAGTTGGAATGTTTCAGACGTGCGTAAGGAGACAGAAAGAGTCAGAATGAGTCTGTATGATTCAGAATGAATCGGTACGAGCCAGTACGATAAAGTAGGAGTCATAATGTATAAGAGAGTTTGAATCGGTAGGAGTCAGTAGGAGTGAGAAGGAGTCAGAATGACACAGGAGTCATAAATGAGTTGGTATAAGAGAGTACGAATCGGTAGGAGTCAGTAGGAGTGAGGAGGAGTCAGAATGAGTCAGAATGACACAGGAGTCACAATGAGTTGGTATACGAGAGTATGAATCGGTAGGAGTCAGTAGGAGTGAGAAGGAGTCAGAATGAGTCAGAATCGACACAGGAGACATAATGAGTTGGTATAAGAGAGTATGAATCGATAGGAGTCAGTAGGAGTGAGAAGGAGTCAGAATGAGTCAGAATGAGTCAGAATCGACACAGGAGTCATAATGAGTTGGTAAAAGAGAGTATGAATCAATAGGAGTCAGTAGGAGTCAGAAGGAGTCAGAATGAGTCAGGAGTCAGAATCATCAGTATGAGTCTAACTGAGTCAGAAAGAGTCAGTTTGTGTAATGAAAATGATTCGCTCCTTCCATGTTCAGTGAATCAGTTGAGTCAGCGGTTAAACGAGTCACATTATTTATCTAAACAGAGGAAACATGCCGAGGGAATCAGAATGAATCGTTTCACTGGCTCTGATGACTGGAGGAACCGAAAAGACTCAAAAAGTCTAACTTTGGAAACGTGGAGCGTCGGGGAAGGACAAACGTCGGACGCTAAACACGTCTCGGCTGATCGACTGCCTCATTTGGTTTGATCTTTGTGTAAACTTGATGTTTTGAGGAAACGTCTTTCTTCCTCCTGGACACGTCCTGACCTGCGGGAGCGAGCCCCAGTACTGCCGGAAAGCTCCTAAACAGCTGATCAGTTTGGTCCGTTCATCTTCTGGCGTGTCCATGAACATCCTGCGGTTTGGGAAAGACGACGTCAGACACACGTCAGGTTTCCAATCGTTTCTGTACACTGCTCAAGTTTTAGTTCTTATACTGTTTATGTGTATACGTTTATTAACACTTATTCACTTACCCTGCAAACGCCTCCTCTATCACCTCCGTTTTCTGTTTGAAGGAAACAAACAAAAAAAAGAAAAGAAAAGCACATGAAGCAGTTTGTGCAATGATTTTATTTTTCCAGTCTGTCTAAACTGAGGTCACGTGACCATTAAGACCCTTTATGAAATGTCTAATGATTAAAAAAATAAAAATAAACAGTTTATTTTACTCTTAAATGTCCTTCCAACACAAACTGTAGGTGAAAATGTATTATGTCTGTTATGGAAGACTTGTGTGGTCAAAAAGCAATAGTTAAATATATAAATATACTAAAAAATAATGCAAATATGTAAATAAATCTGTAAATAAATAGTAATAATTATACATGATATAAATATTGTATTACTGCAACATACCTGCTTATTTAGCAGTAATTTAACTCCCTGCATTCACATTCCAGTATGTTTAAATCATCTTTATATTATTGACATCACGTTTAAAAAATCATGTGAGTAATATTTTAACTAATTTCGCAGCTGCTAGTTTTGTTAGCATACCGCGCTACTCGGCTAAATAACACAAAAAACAAAAGCCAGCACATACCACCACATCCTCGAATATGCTCTGAAGCTGAGTTTCCATCGGAACCGCCATGATTTATCGTTTCAGAGTCCAAAAAAGTGTGCAATAGTTTTAAATGTTTACATTCGCTGCTTCCATTTCGTTAGCATTAACCTACAGTAACGTTAGACGGGTTATACCTTTAGCCCACCCGTAATCCGGAACGTCCCGCCTCCTTTGCTACGATTGGTTAGTTTCACTGTCCGTTAGGCAAATCTGAAATAGTAGCCAATCATAGCACGGGCTTCGAGACAGCGCCAGCCAATTAAATCAGGGAAGGCGGGATTTCTTGTAATACGGGTAGGGAAAAAAATTTAAAAAATGAAATCAAGGTAGTTGTCGGTATGTCGCCACCGGAAGTTAGTACACTTACCAAAATAGACCGGAATAACACACAGGTTTAAATGTTGGTTCCGGAACATCCGATTGAATAATATTTTATATTCTTAATCATTCTAATTTTATAAAGTATATTAATTTTATATTAATATGACTGTATATGTCTCAAACGTGAGAAATTAAATATGGTTAATCTACATTTCAGAATGTCCATGTCCTTTTTTTTTCTGGGGGGGGGGATCCATTCATATATGGAAAAAAAATGAAATAATTAACAGATTGATAATTAATTGATTAACTGATTGATTGTCAGAAATCTCCAGCTTGGATCGAATAAGCTCAAAGGGGACTCACTGAACTCACTGACTCTTACTGACTCGTTTTGACTCATTTTGACTCCTGTTTTAATTTGACGTATTCCAACAACTGGCTCATTTCTGACTCATTGTAACTCCTGACTCATTTCTGACTCATTCTGATTCACTCTAACTCCTGACTTATTCTAACACCTGACTCATTTCTGACTCATTTTGACTCCTGACTCATTCTGACTCACTCTAACTCCTGACTTATTCGTACACCTGACTCATTTCTGACTCATTTTGACTCCTGACTCATTTTGACTCATTCTAACTCCTGACTAATTCCTGAGTCATACTGACACTTTCTGACTCGTTCTGACTCCTCACTCATTTAGACTCATTCTAATTCTGACTCCTGACTCATTCTAACTCATTCTGACTTATTCACCTGACTCGTTCAAACAGACAGAAATAATTCCCTGATTCTTCTATTCATTACTTCATTGATTTCAGAAGGATGAGATTTTTCAGAAGGAGGATGTTATTCAGCTGAACTTTGTTAAAAGCCACAGCTGTCACTCTGAAGCAGTTCCTTTCTGAAATGACCGCTTGTGGGCAAAACAGAGAATTTCTCCTTTGTCCTCATGTCAGAGTGGTTTGTCTGAACACTCTGGGTTAGAGGAAGTAGCCTGGAGAGCTCCTGATTAAAGGTTTAAAGGGGAGAATGTGGGAAGAGGAAATAAAGGAACCTCCACGTGACTGTGTTTGTGCAGTAATTTAGCAGCAGCACAACAGAAGAGAACACTTTCATGCAACGATCCTGGATCAATAATCATAAATACATAAGGGTCAGATATGGAACATTATTTTAGAGGGCTCAGTACACTGCACATACAGAATAACATCCTGCAATTCTGACATCTTACTGTGACCAAGAAACTTTTACAATACATATCAAGACCATGACTGGACCTGGTATGTAAGTAGATAAATGCCATGATAGAGACATAATTTTAAAACATACACAGGATTGGAAAATTCAGAACATCCTTCTAATGTTTTGTAACATCATAACACCTTCTCTGGAAACATAGTGCGGGCCAAAATTAGCCCAATGTTCAGCAGCCACGTTTAAAAATCTGGCCCAAAAGTGGATTCAGTGCATCCAAACCTAGCTGTTGCTTGTGCGACATTTTAAATTTTAACCAAAAGTGTCCTGACTGTAAGTTCAATTGTCACAAAGCAGCTGCACAGAAACCCAGGTGTAGATTTAGATGCCTAATGAACAAACCAGAGGTGAGAGTGTGGAGAACCTCGAGAGGAACCTGACTGAGAAGCGGAACCCGTCCTCTTCTGGGTGACACCAGATGATTTGTGGGTTATGAACCGTTCCGGTGTACAGGTGGAGAAGAGTAAAGTCATGCTCAGTGAGTTTACAGGATGTGGAGCAGATTGTGAGTAAGAGGCCTGGGATGAGTCTTTATGAGTACAGCAGCAGCAGCAGCAGCAGCAGCTCTACAGCATCCAGCTGAGATCAAACACCGGCGCAACTTGAACACACACTGTTTCTAGGGCGTCTATGTGGAGAAAACTGTGAGTCAGTAGTAGAGCATCAGGATGAATCAGGCAGCTCAGAGGACCTCAGTTTCATATCAGCACTGGGACATAACTTTTCTTTTGTATATATATTTTGCGCTGAACCCAGATAACAGAGGCAGGAGTTTGCAGTCAGATATGAAGCTCGTGGGACAAAGAAAGACCACGTTCATTAGCATCAGAGTGTACTGGATCCTTGTGTTGTGCTGAGCGACAGATTTTCCTCATTTCTTTATCTTCAGTAAATGTGTTATTGTGGAAATCACAAGCCATTCTTCTCATTATCATACAACGAACATATTCATACATTATTATATTTATCAACTTCTTATAGTTATTAGTAGATTTGACTGGTCACTTACACAAAACCATAATAACTCTAAAGCTGACAGGTTTATACTCGATGTTGACTCAGAAATAACGTGTTCTGTCAGTGGTATTTTTATTTTTTTTTCAGAAATAAACATCTCTACATCTGCACTAAATTGAAAAATTGCCCAAACTGAAACCATCGTTTAAACAATAAGCCTAATTGTCGGAAGAGTTGGATTTTGTTCAGAGGAAGTCTAATTTATTTTACAGTTAAATACATTTCCTGGCTACAAAAAGTTCACATTCAAATTTTATTGGTCACACACACACACACACACGCACACACACAGTAGGATGTGCAGTGAAATGCTTTTTCAAGTGTCATGTTGGTGACACACAAAACAGAATTTACACAAAACAGAATTTTCTAGCATTGAAGTAGAAAAGAAAAATCTAAAAATCTAATATAAAGGATATAAAAAAGGAAGATGGCGGAAAAAGTGTGGACTCCATGAGGAATGAAGTGCAGATATGTGCAGCTCTTTGTGCAATACAACGCTGTGCAACACGGAGCTCAGGTAGTTGCAGTGAACGCTAAAAGGAAGTTTGAGAACCCCTGCTAGAAATGAATCAATTGTTTATATGCTTAAAAAAACACAACCATTTAAATGTGTTAGAAATGATCACAGGTAGGAACAAACAAAACAATAACTGCAGGAGCGGACAGGAGAGGGATTAAAAAATAATCTGTCCACCTGTAGCATGAAGTGACGGCGATGAACTCAGCTGAACCTGTGAGCTTTAATAAAACCGACTTCATCCCGATGAGATCTCAGGCGTGATGTAGAGCAGAATTTACCGCTGAGGAAAAACCGAAATGCTGCGCAAATGTTGTGTATGTTAGTGTTTATGCATTTTTGTGCCCAGATTCCAAGTTTCATAAAAATGTTGCTGATTAAAACTGGGCCATTTATACTGTTTCCATTTCAGTAACTGACTCTTCTGCGACTGAACGTATTGCTGCAGGACAATCATTTTTTTTTTTTTTTTTTTTTTTTTTTTAGCTTCAGACATAATTATTTTTCTTCCTCCTGAGACCCACAAGCTCCATCATCCATCCAGTTCCTGCTCCTGTTCTCGTTAAAGGACTTTTATTTATTTTGTCTTAAAGTTTTTTCTTAAAATCGTAAACTTTAAGTGACTGTAAAGTCATATAACGTATTCACTTGATATTAACACTGAGTGAAATTCTGTCCACTGGGTGTGTTAACAAAATGAAACCACAACTCAACAACTGACACCACAGTGCTGTTAGAAGGTGTTGATTAACTTACTGTAACAGCAGCTCTGACAGAAGCACAGCTGCAAATCACACGTTTATATTAATTCCCTTGTTTTTACATTAATAAGTTATCGTTTCTACGGTAACAGCTCATTCGCAGGGACGTGTACAGTGCTAATAATAAACATTTTAAATAAAAAAAAAAAAGTGTGAAACCGTTGATACGGTGAAGTTTTCTGTAAGGAGACGTTTATTTAACATTTATGGAAGGAGTCTCCAGTGTCAGAGGTTAAGCTGCGACATTTCTTTGTAAGTTTTCGGACATTTTCAGGACGGAGGAGGTTACACTTTGCGGTTTCTCGGTTACACAACAAGCTACGATGGATGTTTGTAGCTCCTGTGCCGTAAGTAAGAACATTCCATGACTTTAAATGTAACTATAAGTGGATAAAAAGTGTGACGTGGTTGTTTAATAAATGAGAGATTGTAATGGTTGACATTCCTGCGGTAAAAATGGTAAGGCTGGAAAACAAAAAATTCGTACTACTAATTTCCCCCGAGCTTTTTCTTGTTTACTCAACTTTTGTAAATAGTTAGACTGACCGAAAAGAAGTTTTCAGTGATACAAAAAATGTTTAGTTGAGTTAAGATTGTTCGTTTTCTTGAGAGCTGCAACGATTCTATAACAAACCTTTTTATGTTGTGCCAATTCATTTCTTTTGTTGAAATAACTTTAGTTGAAGTTGAGCGAACAAAAACAACGCTATTGGAAATCGGCACTATGCAATATTACGTTATATTACTATGTAATACTATGTAATATTACATTATATTACTATGTAATACTATGTAATATTACGTTATATTACTATGTAATACTATGTAATATTATGTTATATTACGTTATACGTAATATTAGTGGAAACTACAGTAACATCGCCCAAGTCAAAAACTGAAAACAGAGAGACAATGTCAACAAAACATTTGTTGAAGGCAATTAAATTGCAATTTCAATTAATCGTCATGATGATTAGAATTTCTCTTAAAGGGATAGTTCACCCAAAAATGATAATTCTCTCATCATTTACTCCATTATGATGTCTCACATTCATATGTCTTTCGATCTTCTGCGGAAAACACAACAATCCATTCCATCCTCTGTACCGTTTATCCTACGCGGGGTGACGGGAGCCGGGAGCCGGGAGCCGGGAGCCCGTCCCAGGGGACTCGGGGCACAAGGCGGAGGGACGCCCTGGACGGGGTACCAACACATCACAGGGCACAATCGCACACACACTCACACACTACGGACAATTTGGAAATGTCAACCAGCCTACAATGCATGTCTTGGGACTGGGGGAGGAAACCGGAGTACCCAGGGAGAACCACACACACACACACACACACACACACACACAGACACACATACACACAAACAAACAAATATTTTCAGAAATATATGATATGTTTATTTTATCCATACAATGCAGGGTTTCCATCAGACTCCTCGTCACACAGAGACTGGATGGACTGACAACACACACACACACACACACACACTCAACTGAATCCTATTCTCTTTGCAATTTTTGCACATCTCTGTATTCACTACCTGCATTTTTGCTGCTACAGTATTTATAAAAATATTGTATATAATTTTTTGTCATTACTATACTCTCTACCTGGCTGCTACCCCAATAACTGCTATGTCCATATAAGGTATAAGCTTATCTGCTGAATACTATGAAATGAAATGAAATGAAAAATGAAATGAAAAACCTTTACTGTCATTGTATATCTCTGTATACAATGAAATTAGGAGCACTGCTTCTGACTGGTGTCATAAAAAAGCAAACATATAACATTAGACAATAAATCGACTATAAAGTGAGTATACCATATAGTAAAAAAGTATGTATGTATGTACAGCATGTATACAGTATAGTATAAAGTATATCCAGCAGGTGAATAAATCATAATATTGCACATTGAACATTCAGAACATTCTGAAAAGTGAGCAGTGATAGTATTGCACATTACCCTCTATATCGGTGTAAACAGTTTAGTATAGACACACGGAGTACAGATTGAAATGGAATAAGTGACTGTAGTTGAGTAACATAACATACTGTGTCATAGTATATTATGTTTACATTCACAGCATTTTATTATATTGTTATTCTTTTGCACTGCTGTTATACCTGACACTTTCATCACACTAGAAGTGTGTACTAGTTGGCGCTGCACTGTCTCTTACTGTGCCTATGGTCCTGGAGGCGTGTTGTTTCATATCCCTGTGTACTGTACTAGCTGTACGACGTCTGAAATGACAATAAAGCCGCTTGACTTGACTCAGGCTACAGTATATAAAGGAAATATAAAGGTACACATATGACTCCAGCGGTTTAATCCAAGTCTTCTGAAGCGATACAGTCAGTTCTGGGTGAGAAACAGATCAGAAAGGAACTTCATTATAAATCTTATCTGATTGTGTTACTGCAGAAGACTTGGATTCAATGACATTAATTACACTGGAGTCAGGTTAGGAGAGGATGGAAGCGTTGATTAGTTTCCCCAGCACCACGACACGGAAGTGTTTTAATCCTTACACAGCAAGTATGCGAGGAGGTTGCATTGTTTAAATAAATGACGCTTGTTACAGTTGTAGCCACATGTTGACTACCTTCGACTCACTCGTGCTGCTGCAGCAATCTGAAGCTCCGCCCACTGGGGTGGGCGGGGAAAAAAAGTGCGCGTGAGACCGAGCCAGAGTGCGGGTTGTCTTGCGCTCGCGCTGGTCTGGACTGGGAAAGAGAGAGAGAGAGAGTGAAAGAGAGAGAGAGAGTGAGAGAGAGCGACTGAAAAGAAGAAACATGGAGTAATTTAGCACTTTTTTTCTTTTCTTTGTTTCTTTCTTTCTTTCTTTTTTAATCTAATAAGGGAAGGAAGCAGAAGAGGCGCGCGCATGGACTGCAGCTGCAGCATGTCAGTGTACAGATGTTTTCTTCACTCACAGCCATGTTTAAGCTCCTAACAGCGGCTTTCTGCGTGCTTCTGTCAGGTAAGCGCCGGAAATACGGGCCACGTCCCAAACCGCACTCTAGTGCACTACATATCCTCCACACTATCACTATCAGGCTGCAGCAGACATGCCTCCTTATTCCCTCCAGGGAACTCCATCAAGCAACACTTTCCACTGTGATTGGTGTGGATTGGACACCTGCACCTGTAACAATCACTTCTTCTGCTGTCAACAAACCCATAAATAATATCTGATATTACTGAAATATTACCTTATTTGTCACAATTTCCTATTTTCTATATCCTGTTTTATTTATATATAGCCTCCATGTATCTGTTTCTGATCTGTTATTGGCTATAGATCCATTTCTATATGAAACACTATAGTGAAAATTTCCCTTCTTTAAAAGAGTTTTTTGGGTGTACAAACTTTAGTGTAATTCATCCTTCTTAATTTTTTAGAGCATTTAAAATCACATTTTCTGTAATCCTTTATTTATTTGAGTAAAAAATGGATTCCGGATGTTTTGAGAGGAATTATGATGTTGTTATGAACTAGCAAGTCATGAAAATCACATTCTTATGAGAGTCATAATTAAAAAAAACAAAAAAAGAAAAAAGAAAAAAAAATAAGTCAGTTTTAATAGAACCCCACTTGTTATTTATTTATTTATTTATTGACTGAAATTGGGCTTTTATACCTTGTCTCCTCAGTTGTTGTTGTTGTTGTTCTTCTTCTTCTTCTTCTTCTTCGTATTAGATGTATTATCTCGCCTAGAAGTGAGCGATATGACCGAAACATCGTATCACGATACTCGAGGATATTTACGTATCACGATATTTCAATTTGCGAACAAACTGCCAGCAAAAGCAGCAATGTTGCGGAACGTGAGCCGAGGACGGGTTTCTTTTTATATTTTTGTTTCTACACTGAAAAAAAACAAACAAACAAACAAACATCGGATCAAACTAAAAAAACTGCCTCAGCTTGTTGCAGTTCATTTTTTTATTTATTTAGTATATTTTATATTATATTTTATATAATTTATTTTTTATATGTTGTAACCTTTTTTTTTTTTTTTTTTTTTTTTTTTTTTTTTTTTTTTTTTTTTTTTTTTTTTTTTTTTTTTTTTTTTTTTTTTTTTTTTTTTTTTTTTTTTTTTTTTTTTTTTTTCTGTTTTGGACACAATTTGTTTTACTTTGATCCAAGATTTTTTTTTTTCAGCATATAGAAATTTTATAAATTAAGAGTTTAATATAAAAAAAAATAAAATTTTATCTTTATATTGCTACAAAATGTAAAAAAAAAAAAAGTTTGATTAAAAGTGTCTATTTTTTAATTTTTGCAGAAAACCAGAAGTTATTTCACTGTGTGTTTACACGAGATTATAGAGCTGCAGTTCAGCCTTCCTCTGTGTGAAGGACTAAAACCCTCTGACATTTAGTTTTTGTCCTCACACGGCTACAAAGAGATTTTTTTTTCCAGTGTAGGTTCAGTGTGTTCTTTCATCTCAGTTCATGCACATGAACATTCACACACTCAAACACACATACACACACACACTACGTTTAAGCGTTACTTTTACGTTATTTACACCTTTATGTTAAGCAACACAGTGTTTGAGGAATCTTTAACGTACGTTATCGGATCTTTACGTCCACGTTTACGTTATTTTTACTGTACGAGAAAACAGAATGTACCTGCACTGCTGTGCTGTTTTTTTCTCAATGTGTGGGTTGTGTGCCAGTTTATTTTTCCCCACTGAACAAAACGTGAACCACAAACACACACACACACACATACACACACATACACACAGGAAACCGAGGTGAGAGCAGGGAGTTAGACGGGATTCTTCTTGCGGTTTGGTGAAATCACTTAATGTTGATCTCTAGATTTCATTTCTGAAGCTCTGAAACGCAGCGTTCCATTTTCTACATGCAGAGACACATTACAGCTCAGATTATTACTGTTTATCTATCTATCTATCTATCTATCTATTTTAAGTTCTTTATCAATTTATTCACTTTGTCCACCATGAAATGAAATGACGTTAATAAACTATAATATTATAATTACAGTTATCTTTATTCTGAAAAATGTCATAAAGTCACCCTTTTATGAAAACACATGATTTTGTTAGAGACTACAAAGTCAGGATTTTGGGAAACTTTCTTGTTATTATGAGACATTAAGCCATAATTTCTGAAAATATATCTATTTTGAGACACCATGTCAGTTCTGATAAACTCTCGAACCTTCATGTTAATGGTTTTATATTTTTTTCAGGTGACTAAAATAGAGCTTCATACCTTGTCTTCTCAGATTTATTATTATTATTAGTAGTAGTAGTAGTATTAGTATTATTACCTTTTGATCGTTAACTTAATTCATTTTAAAATGTCTAATTATATGTACATAATTGGAATTTATATATAAATATATATTTATACATCGAATGTAAAAAATATATTTTATACATTATATACATTATACAAACTCTAATTATATATAAATTATTTAAAGTTATGTATAAAATATAGATTTATAGACTTTGTATATTATTCATGCTTGGTATACTATACATTATATATACACATATAAATACATTAAAACATTTGTGATTATATATAAATTGTTTTAATTTACGTATAAATATATATAGACTTTATTTTAAAAAATTATGATTTTATTTTATACCTTTTTATGAAAGTTTAATTAAATTATTATTATTATTATTATTATTATTATTATTATTATTATACACTATTCCTCAGGAATATATTTTTGTAAAACTGTATGTAGTTACAGTAGAGTAAAGCACTACAGAGACTCTGTATTTGTCCCCGTTAGTGTCGGGTGTAGGAGCAGCTGAAGGGCGTGAGCTTGCTGCACCACGAGATGTTCATTTCCACTCGGTGAATCTGAGGAACACGGTGCGGTGGAGCTCAGGAACAGCCGACGCCCGCGGCACCACGTACACGGTGGAGTATGCGATGTGAGTCAACCCCGAAACATCACCATCCAGCCGAGCGGAGCGAGGAGTGCAGGAGTGCAGCCCCGGGGCCGAGGGCTTACATTACTGTCACACCTGCTTTCACACACACATTACAATCCTACTGAGAGTGTCATTCACACACATACACACACACACTTCTCCATTTCCATCTCATTCTACACACTCATCCTCACTTACTCAGCGATGCTAACACACACACACACACACTCACCACATAGCTATATAGTTGCTTACAGGAGCAGTCTGGGGTGGAGTAGCAGCAATAAATAAATAAATGAGTCTGGAAGACATTATGTAAGAGGTTCTGTGGATCAGAATGAAGAAAATAATTTGTCTGTAAAAGTCAGGCAACACCACACTGCAGCACTCATGTCGCTAATAAGTAAAAGTCCTAGCTACCAGCTAACATCGTGAGTAGAGATGACACGATACCACTTCTTCTTTTCCGATACCGATACTGAAACTAGCGATACCCGTCCCATACTGTTTTCCTTAAAAACTATTCAGCTTTATAACATTTTATTTTTAAACTGAAGAACTTTACAGTTAAACTCTTTCACACAAAAAGCACTTACGCTGTCAGTATAATTAATATAAATAGGGAAGAATTATAAAATGAAATCAAACCTAACAAAGGAAAAAATAACACTTTTTGTCTCTTTAATGTTTCAGGATCCGATATATTTATATCTCATCCACCTTTTTTTTTTTTTTGCTGTTATCTGTAAACATAGACAAAAGCAGGATCAGTCTCAGGTAGGGGGCGTGGCCTAAAGTTTGAAGGCGGAGACTGTACGTTCGAAGTTCTGGTTATAATATAGTTAATATTTCGCAGTTAGGGAGCGTTGTGTAAAATTAACTAATAACTCATTTAATTGTGCATATACTGAATGCTGGATTTTAAAAACTACACATTGTCCAATAAATCTGAGGTTACGGTAGAAATAAACATATTAATAGAACTATAACTGTTTTATTCCTCTTATACCATCGCAATTTGACGAGTACATGTTTTTTTAAAAGATCGACACATTGTAATTTTTTATCCTTTTATAGCTACATTTAATGTTGTAGAACTTCTGAGAAGCAGGTCACTTATGTTATAGCAGCTATAAATGATCATTCCTTCACCATCCTCTTTTTTCTCTCTCTTGAAGTTAATACGATGAAAGAAAAAAACACAGCTTGTCATGTTACCGAGAAACCGCAAAAAAGCGTAAAATGTTCCGAAGATGTCGGAAACGTCACTGACTGTTATGAAGTGCTGACACTGGAGACTCCTTCCAAAAATATTAAATAATAATAACATCGCCTCACAGAAAATGTTACCATTGGAATATGTGAGTTCAGTGTGTGTGTGTGTGTGTGTGTGTCCTGTTGTAGATACGGTGATGCTGTGGATGTGGACGGAACCGAGCAGGTGGCGTGGAGGCCGGTGGAGCAGTGTGACGGCATCACGCAGATGGAATGCGACGTGACGGAACAGACCAACGATACAGA
Organism: Pangasianodon gigas; assembly: GCA_022758105.1. NCBI lineage: Eukaryota > Metazoa > Chordata > Actinopteri > Siluriformes > Pangasiidae > Pangasianodon > Pangasianodon gigas. Next base: position 1,975,366 of record CM040483.1, read on the forward strand.
GGAGGAATACTACGTCAGAGTGAGAGCTAACGGGCCGAACGGGCGCTCGGAGTGGACCGAGACCGACAGACGGCTCAGACTCGCTGACAGTGAGTGCACGAGCGAGAAAGAAAGAGACGGAGTTTTCTGAAAAAAAAAAAAAAAGCAAAAAAACTAAACATCACTGATTGGTGGCAAAGCAAATATCCTACTGTAATACACAGCACATGATGTTCTTAACTGGTTCATGTGCTCGCTGAGAGTTTATAGGTTCAGATTATTGTTTTATTCTCAGTCATCTCTTAAAATTTTTCCAGGAAATTCTTTAACCTAAAGAGAGTACATTGGTACTCCAGCAGAATAAGAAATTCCACAATTATGATGAGATGATTCGAATCACACCACACTGATTGCAGTAATTATGCACCGCTTATCGTGTTTTAAAGCCTGTTTCCTTGACGCCGATTCATTTGGCTCAATAATTACAGCACACGTATGGTAACTCGGCCACGTCACTGCACTTTGATCCACAGTAACGCAGCAGGTTTACACGCAGCAATATCAATAAACCCCACTGCGTCCTGATACAGAGGAACTCAGTCATATAGAGGTCTGAAGAAGTAAGATTAATGCCAGGATTCAGTTTAAGTTTAGTCAAATCGTCAATGACAGGGTGGTGTGACCCTAATGTTACTTTAACAACACGTCTCAAAGTGTTTTACTCCTCTTACACCACACCAGTTTGCCAATTTTTCATTCTTTTTATCCGTTTAGAGTTACATTTAATGTTGTGGCACGTCTGTGAAATAAGTTCCTGTCAGCCTCAAAAAAAAAAACCACACAGCTTTTCATGTTACCATGAAACCCTAAAGTGTGAAAAGGAAAAAGTTACAGCTTTACCTCTGACTGTTACAAAGTTCTGACACTGGAGACTCCTTCCGTAAATGGTAAATAAACGTCTCCTTAAGTTTAAAAATATACGTCTTTTTATGGCGATCCTTCCGCAGGTTCACCTATGGAAACCTTGTTACGACTTTTACTTCCTCTAGATAGTCAAGTCTTATGGCAATCATTATATGTGAATGAGCTGTTACTATAGAAACGATAACATTAGAATAAGTGCATTAATATAAACCTGTGATTTGCAGCTGCACTATTGTCAGAGCTGCTGTTATAGAATATTAATCAACACCTTCTGACCAATCAGACTCCAGAATTCAGCAGCGCTGTGAAAAAAAAACAAAACAAAAAACAATGCAGTGCAGTTTTCCCTAAATCTGATTTTACTTTCTAAAATTATTTTTTTTCTTTGTCAGCCATTTTGGGACCTCCACAGGTGAATGTAACTGTGTTGGAAAACAAGCTGCACATCAAGCTGAGCGGCCCGTTCCGATGGAGGAATCCCGGAAAGAAGCGCCAGTCGATGTTTAACATCTTCCCTCACATGGTCTACAACATCAGTGTGTACAACAACAGCAGCAAACACACGGTAGGGGGCTGATTACGGTTGCTCTGAATTAATCATCTCAAAGACAAAAGGCAAAAAAATATCCCTAATTATTAAGCATGTTGCAATGTAGGTGACATTTGGCATAGAGACTTCCTTGAAATCACGTCATAAGAGATCTGTGGCTAAACAGGAAGTAAAAATTCACAAGTGCAAATCCACTCAGTTTAGCATTTTAATTGTTCAGATTGTAAACCAGCACTCTGTGAAAGTTTTCTGTTTTTATTAGAGATGGCACCGATGCGATACCCAGTGCCATCAAAAAAATGGTGGATCTGATATTATAACGTATCAGATATCAGACCCTGTATCAAACAGCAAGCATTAGAATGGGATTTGGAAAAGAAATGTATTTTTGGAACTGGAAATGTTTACATATAAAGAGACTCGAACGGAATTTTCTTTAGTTTGATTAATTTTACATAGTTTTTCTACTATACTATATTTATTAAATGTCTAATGTATGATTATAAGTTATTTTTGTGTGAAAGAGTTCAACTGTGAAGTGCATAAGTTACAAAATTAAAGCTTTATTTGTATAGCGCAGTTTTATTTGTATAGCGCTATAACAATGGATATTGTCACAAAGCAGCTTTACAGAAATATATAAATTCAGGATATAAATTGTAAATTTATAAATTTGTCCCTAATGAGCAAGCCAGAGGCGAGTGAGTGAGTGAATGCGTGGGGGGGGGGGCATCCAAACATCCCAGTTCACCACGACACTCTACGCCTGTAGAGTACTCTACTCTACGACACTCAGCTGAGACTTAAACACTGAGACTGTGTCTGAGCCCCGAACACTAATTGGAAGGCTGTTCTGTAACTGTGGGGCTTTGTAAGAGAAAGCTCTACCCTCTGCTGTAGCTTTCACTATTCGAGGTACCAACAAATAGCCTGCACCTACTCCCTCGAAGTAGGCGTGGCAGATCATAAAAGACCAAAAGTTCGCTCAGGTACTGCGGCAGGAGACCATTCAGTGCTTTATAGGTCAATATTAGTATTTTATAATCAATATGAAATTTGATAGGGAGCCAATGCAGTGTGGATAAGATAGGGGTGATGTGGTCATTCTAGTTCTAGTTCTAGTAAGGACTCTCGCCGCTGCATTCTGGAGTAACTGGAGCTTGTTTATGCACCTACTGGAAAATCCAGACAGTAAGACATTACAATAATCCAACCTAGAGGTAACAAAAGCATGAACTAGTTTGTTAGTCAGTCCTTACACCAATCAGAAGTCAGGAAACAGTGATATTAAACAGCACATATTTTGAAAATGGAGGCATTTTTATTGACTAAAAACCTAAACCTAAAAATAGGGGGAAACAGGAGTAGACATGTGTGAGTTATTTACATTAGAGCGTTCTTGTCATCACTACTGACATGGAGGGTATCTGCTTACGGATGTTCGGATCTGAGAGGGGAAAAAAAGTCCACAAAGTTTTCATAAAGACGGCTCAGTGCCAGTTTTCACAGCGCCTCTCAGATTGCGGATCAGCACTCCGGCCTTCGAGGGCGTGTGAAAATCAATCTGAGCTCAGCAACAATAAAAGTGGTGTTAGGTCTCACTGGAGCATTCAGCTGTTTCAGGACAACCTGAGTATTAAAACAACAATTACATGCAACTGTAGACTCCCAGGTGATGCCTATTGTCTGGAGACAAGTTTGAATCCCAATGATACCATAAACATCTGTGGTTGGGAGTTTAAAAGGAGAAAAATGAGGACTTTTCCCTGTCCGTCAGAGCAGCTATGTGAGCTCAGGTAGTGCGCTTGAGCTTGTTAATGCTCTCCTCCAAGCGTGTTCAGCATCCCTGTAATGTTAAATGAATAGAAATCTGAAAACTTCACCCTCTTAGGCTGGAAGCTCTTGTGCAGTAGGGTCAGTGGGTGGGAGGTAGCAATGACTAAATCCATTCACACCTTTTAAATTCTGGATTCTGATTGGTCAGAAGGTGTTGATAAATTCCCTGTAACAGCAGCTCTGACAGTAGTGCAGGTTTATATTAATGTGCTTGTTCTAATACGTTATCGTTTCTATAGCAACAGCTCGTTCACAGGGACGTGTACAGCAGACGCTCCACAGCGCTTTGTAAAAGTCAGGTTTCCCAGATCTCCAGGACAGAGGAGTTTATGCCTTTTTGGTTTCTCAGTAACACGACAAGCTGTGTTTTTTTGGCTTATTACCTTCACGAGAGCGAAAAAAGAGTGTTTGTTCAGGGAACGACTGTTTATAGCTGCTATAATGTGAAAGATTGTTTCATAGACTTTCCACAACATTAAAATATTACTAAAAATGGATAAAACTACAACATATCATTCTTTAATTAATAAACATATTAATAAATATTGTAACTGTTGGCAAATTGGTGTGGTATAAGAGGAATAAAACACTCCAGGACATGTTATTATAAGAAAATAATCAGCGTCAGGGTGGTAACAGTAACTCCATTTCATTGCGCCAACCTGTTGTTGATTAGTTTCCTATAACAGCATGACACAGTGTGACAGCATCAGCTGTCAGTAATTTTACCTGGCCTTAAAGTGACTAAAGGTGTAATGCCTCAAGCATTTTGTCACTGTATTCACATCTCTTTTTTTTTGTTGGTTTTTCAGCAGTACTTCCTGCAGCCGAAAAAGCTCCTGCAGCACGGCCCACTGGAGTACAACTCAGAGCACTGTGTGAGGGCAGAGGTGCTCTCTCTCTCCCTCCATCTAACCACCACGCCGTCGGAATGGATCTGCGTCTCCACCCCTGATGGTAACACCACCGAGATTCATATAACGTTAATCTGTCACAGCTACGCCTTCTAACTCACATGGAAAAGTTCAAAGGCTAATAAATATCCTATGTCCACACTAGCATGCGACAGGTCACTTGCAGTTTGTCTTCGTGGGCGTGTAATGACCGCTACTGTTGTTTCTTGTGGGTGTGGCCACAAGAAGATACAGCATATCTTTTCAAACTAACTAAACTAACTGCTAAACAGTGTGAAAATCTGTTGTATGATTTACATACTGCGCGCTCGGCTTCGTACTCAGATCAGATTAGTAAAACAAGTTAACTGTACTAGCTACACACACTCACCAGAGGTACTAAAGATCTCTGCTACTTCCTTCCAAGCTTTAATTTTCTTTGTAAGGTCTCTATAGACAGTTCATGATGACAGGATAAGATGAAACCACAGCTATAGTTTTTCTTCCAGAAATAATTGCAGGTAGGAACTAAAGTTGTGAGAGGGGAACTGAAGAAACGTCGGACCACACGCAGGATATGATTGGTCTGAAGACTCATTTGAGCCAATCGCTTGGGTTTGTTACTTTGCTATGACAAATACACACCTGATTTGCCCATCTTAGTTCAAATGCGACTTTGCCGCTGAAATCACGGCTCCATGTCGCATACGCACACAGAATATAAATAGTTACCTATCACTTTTTCACTGACTAGTGTGAAGGTATGGTTAAGGTGTAGTCGCATGAACAGGTTTAATCAGAGGAAAGGCAGCTTTATGTGACCTGGATAATACATCTCTGCGTCATTATGGTATCATAAAGTGACAGGACAGGTTTGGGTGAGAGCAAACATTTCTCATGCACCTCGCCTAATCGTGTGAATAATTATCTTTTCATTTCTGCGCCAGATCTGATTCCTCCTGCACCCAGACCTGTGTGTGTGTGTGTGTGTGTGTGTGCGTGTTTGAGTAGAGCATATAGACACCGCATTGTGTATATTTCAGAATTTCTGAACTTAATTATCATATGCCCAAGTTCCTTGTCCTTGCTCACTGTCACAGATGCTGCAGCAAAAAAGAAATAATAAATAATTAAAAAAATAACAAATAATAAAACTCAGTGTTGAAGTAATCATGTGATATGTTGTGCAGTGTTGAAGCATGTCATAAAAATAGGAGATATAAAAATAGACATTAATAACAGTGGAGGTAAAAAGAAAAAACATATACAGTGATGTATAAGCTGGTCCTGTTTGCATAATGTATAATTTTTTTAATGAAATGGAGAAAAATTAGTGAGCAGTGCAAGCTTATTACACTGTAATAATACACCCTGCCCTGTAACTGCCATTTTATTGTTTTTCTTTCTTTCTTTCTCCAGACCCGTTTAAGTTTCAGATGATGCTGATGATGTTAGGCATCGTCGTTCCCACCGCTATATGTCTGTTTGTTTTAGCTGCAGTCGGAGGTTTCGCTTATTACTACATCTGTGGTCACAAACCGAGGCTGCCCAAGAGCGTGGTGAGTCACATCTAACGACAAACACACCTCACATACCGGTATAGGATCAGTTTTTGGGCAATTTCATGCAGGTAAATTGGAGGCAGGACCTGTTTAAACGATTCTCTTTAATATCCCAGGAGATTTAATGAAGAGTCTCATTAAGGTATCAACTTTAAGACAACTTATTCTCCTAAAATTCCCCAGGAAACAAATGCAGATTTAAATGGATTAAAATTTATTCTCGACTTAAGAAAATAATTTATTAATGTGACAGGATTACAACTCACTCACATAAAAAAACAAATAATATGACGTAAACAATAAATAAATAAATAAAAAAATAGACATGAGTATTTAACATACTCAAAAACGTTTTATACCTGTTTAATTACATCAAAAATGAAAATTATAGCTGGAATATAGAACATTTGGCACCTTCTCTTCAAGTGCACTTACAAATGCTACCATATAAAAATTTCACGAGTAGCGCCTTTCAAAAATACTAGTGTACTGTTCTCCGAGTACTTAAACTAGCGTATCAAAATACTAGTGTACTGTTCTCTGAGTACTTAAACTAGCGTATCAAAAATACTAGTGTACTGTTCTCCAAGTACTTAAACTAGCGTATCAAAAATACTAGTGTACTGTTCTCCGAGTACTTAAACTAGCGTATCAAAATACTAGTGTACTGTTCTCAGAGTACTTAAACTAGCGTATCAAAATACTAGTGTACTGTTCTCCGAGTACTTAAACTAGCGTATCAAAATACTAGTGTACTGTTCTCCGAGTACTTAAACTAGCGTATCAAAAATACTAGTGTA
>CM040483.1:1982009-1999324 GCA_022758105.1 Pangasianodon gigas
ACTAGCGTATCAAAATACTAGTGTACTGTTCTCCGAGTACTTAAACTAGCGTATCAAAATACTAGTGTACTGTTCTCCGAGTACTTAAACTAGCGTATCAAAAATACTAGTGTACTGTTCTCCGAGTACTTAAACTAGCGTATCAAAATACTAGTGTACTGTTCTCCGAGTACTTAAATAGCGTATCAAAATACTAGTGTACTGTTCTCCGAGTACTTAAACTAGCGTATCAAAAATACTAGTGTACTGTTCTCTGACTACTTAAATAGCGTATCAAAATACTAGTGTACTGTTCTCTGAATGTTCAGAAATACTAGTTTACTCTTCACTAAGTACTCAGGAATACTGGTGCACTGTTTCCCAAGTAATTATACTAGGCATATCAGAAATACTAGGGACTGTACTTAAGAAAAACAGTAGTGTACTGTACTTTAAAATACTAGGGACTGCATTGACATTGACATGCATATCAACGATACTAGTGTACTCGGGTACTGTATTTAAACTAGTGTATCAGAAATACATATTTCTCTTCAAATATACCCAGACATTTGATACTATGTTAAAAGTAAACTGTACATCTCTCCAAATATACATTAGTACACTAGTAAACCTGGCAGTAACAGCCTGACAGCCTACTCTGAGATGTTTGAAAATGGTGAGCTGTAATGTGAACAGGTGTGTCTTGGTTTCTGAAATGTTGCTCTCCTGCATAGTTTCATTCCAGCCCTCGCTCTGGAATTCCGACGCTCCTTGATCGGCTAGTCGAGTGTTATGCTAGGTAGAGGACAGATCCTACGCCTTTATCAGACACACCCAGTGGCTTGAGGGGGAATTCATTCCATCGACCCTGCAATCACGAGCTATTATCTTTCTATTCGGTCACGTTACCTTCACAGCTCCTTCTTGCTAATGATAATAATTAGGCTACTTTCACACAGGGGCATTTTCGTGCTGATGTGGAAAACAACCCAGAACTGCTCACACAACACTGTAATCAGTATCGGCTAACTAACTAACTAGCCTAGCTTGATCTCTAGATTAGATTTATTATTCTCAGTAATGTAGATGAAATAAAGAAACTCCACACAGACAGGAACCCAAGCTCAGGATCAAACCCAAGACCCTGGAGACGGTAGTTTTCAATTCGACATGTCATAAATCCCCTTGTATTCGTTCACTGATAAGAGAATTTTTTTCACCGGCACTTTGTCCTCCATGTTATTTTCTTGTTTGCTCCTCAAATTTGCAAGCTGATTGGTCGGGAGAAAAAAAAGCACTTGGCACTTTGATTAAAAAGTTGAACTTTTTTAAAAGAGAATGCTGTGTAATAATAAATATTATTACTTTTTTCTGACCTCTTCCTGTAGAAGGACATTCAACAGGATGTACACATGGAAAGGAAACTCCAGACGTTCCAGCCGGAGAAACATCTGCCCAGCATAAATGTGATCATCATCAACAACACCAAGCTGAGCACGGCGGAATCAAAACCCAGCTTCCCCGGCCCATTTCATCATGGTGCCGACATTCCGGAGCGCTCGCCGCTTGCTGTCGCGGGGGACATGATAGAGGCACCTTACGCAGTGCAGAACGTCCAGCATACATCAGCAGCAGCAGCAGCAGGTGTACAAAGCTGTCATGGCTCTTTGAGTGAAGATTATGGCTTGGTACATCAGGACGATGGGAACCAGGTCTCCCCCTGCCCGTATAACCCCCGAGCGGCACCACACTGTGTAGGCGGAGTCAATCCATACATGGCACAGACTGAAATGACAGAACAATCACAAGAGAGATATGAAGAAGAAGAAGAAGAAGAAGAAGAAGAAGACAGAGAGACACAGACATTTTGTAACTGGGACCGAGATACTGGTCAGCTCCAGCTGGACTTCCCTTTGCTCAGCAGGTTCGGCTCGGAGACCTCGGAAACCACAGAGACGCAGATGAGGCGAAGCGCGGTGCTGCTCCCACGCCGTCCTGTCCTCACCAGCGTAGTGGTCAAGCAGGCTTCAGAGGAGACCGCAGATGATGACCCGCTCCTGCAGATGGAGAAAGACTGGGACCTGCAGGTTCAGAGCACTGCCGAGTAGATTCCACAAAGCTCCGTTTGATCCCAGTCATCACTCAGGGATTTTATTAAATGAACATCCAGTGTTCCTTATCTTAGCAATATTGATGGAGCCCCAAACACCGTCCTCACGCATGAGGTTCCTCCTGATGAGCGTCACGTTTTTGGTTTTAGATGCATACACACTTTTATTTCACTGTATAAAACATAAAACGTGTTTAATAGAAATATAATGTTAAGAAAGTTCATGGTCTTTGTTCATTAAAGAATTTCAGCCAAGTTCCACTTTTAGAAAAAATACAGAGAGAGAGAGAGAGAGAGAGACAGAGAAAGGGAGACACGCACACACAGAGAAAGACACTAAGAGACAGACAGATAGACAGACACAGAGAGAGACAAACTGACCGTGTGAGAGAAAAAGAGGGAGAAAGATGGACAGATAGACAGAGAGAGATAGAAAGAGCAAGACACAGAGGGAGGCAGAGAGAGAGACAGACACAAGGAGAGAGGCAGAGAGAGAGAGACAAAGATGGGGAGAGAGAGACAGAGAGAGAGAGACAGACACAAAGATAGGGAGCGAGGGACAAAGACAGAGAGAGAAAGGCAGATGCAGATAGACAGAAAGAGACAGAGGGATTTGATTGGCATTCTAGCTGTATACAGTATACAATAGCGTTCCAACATGATCACTGAACAACATGTAGTGCAAGATAGATGACAATAAATACACAACAATAAATACACAGTATGTTACACACTCAGGGACAAGCTTAGCTTTAGCGTTTCATTTGAGTGAACTCTACTAATGTCTAATCTCCGAACATTCCTCTAATGTTTAACTAAATTCACAACTACATTCAGGAATTCAGAATTGTTTATTAAAAACATCTTTGTGTAACACAGAAGTACATAAATAAAGATATTTTGTACATTCATAAAAGTGTTCACTTAACAGTTCAAACTAATATACAATTAAATAAATATCAGACAAAACTAAGTATAAATATCACATTATTACACGAACAAATGATTGTTATTGTTATACATTTTTATGAGATGTTTCATTTGTGTGATTATTATGTATTGTTGTGTGAAAAGCATTTTTCAGTATATTTATCACTTTATTATCATCTTCTCCTTGAATGTGAAAAGTTCATAAGCAGGAAAGTGCTTAAATGTCGAAGAGATTTTTGCCACATGAAGAATTTGTGTAGTATTTTTTTTTATTAAAAGTTAAATCTATTTTTTTTCACTTTGGAATTATAAGCTGACAGATTACTAACTTTTATCTAAGTATAAATGATGAAGTATATTTTAATTATAAAGATTATCACAAAATAAACACAATACCTGATCAAAGACTGGAGAGAAAGTGTGTGGTTTGTAACAGGGGTTCATTTGTTTCACTGATTCTGATGTTTGAGATGTTCAGGTTCTCTCGTGCTGTTTGTCGCCACCTAGTGGCCGAGGAAAAGGTTGCTCAAGGGTTCTTCGATTAGTTAATGGTTCTAAGCTTCTGCTTAGGGACAAACTGAGGAACCCCTTTAGTGTTCTACATTTATTTTACTTTACTGAACAATGTATTAAGAGGAAAAGCTGTAACTTCTTTCTTTCTTTATATTCATTTACTTGTCTTCCTTCTTCCTTCCTTTGTTCCTTCCTTCCTTTTTAAGGGAAAAGTAAAGGCTTTTAAGGGAAAAGTAGAGGCTTTTAAAGGAAAAGTAAAAGCTTTTAAGGGAAAAGTAGAGGCTTTTAAGGGAAAAGTAAAAGCTTTTAAGGGATAAGTAGAGGCTTTTAAGGGAAAAGTAGAAGCTTTTAGGGGAAAAGTAGAGGCTTTTAGGGGAAAAGTAGAAGCTTTTAAGGGAAAAGTAGAGGCTTTTAGGGGAAAAGTAGAGGCTTTTAGGGGAAAAGTAGAGGCTTTTAAGGGAAAAGTAGAGGCTTTTAGGGGAAAAGTAGAAGCTTTTAAGGGAAAAGTAAAGGCTTTTAGGGGAAAAATAGAGGCTTTTTCGGGAAAAGTAGAAGCATTTAAGGGAAAAGTAAAAGCTTTTAAGGGAAAAGTAGAAGTTTTTAAAGGAAAAATAGAGGCTTTTAAGGGAAAATTAAAAGCTTTTTAGGGAAAAGTAGAAACCTTTAAGGGTAAAGTAGAGGCTTTTAGGGAAAAGTAAAAGTTTTTTAGGGAAAAGTAGAAGCTTTTATGGATAAAGTAGAGGCTTTTAATGGAAAAATAGAGGCTTTTAAGAGTAAAGTAGAAGCTTTTAATGGAAAAGTAGAGGCTTTTTAGTTCTCTGCTTAATAGGAGTTTAGCCATTTCAGCTAAAATATATGAAATACATATTCAAATATTTTATATAAATTATTCAGTAAATACATATAGTAGTTTACAGCATTTTGGAGGAGGGTATGTAATACAGAATTTAAAAAAAAAAAACAGAAGAAGAAGAAGAAGAAGAAGAAATTAAGAAAAATAAACAAAGACGTGTGAAATCAAAACGAGAAAAGGAAAATGGAGACAAAAACCATATAGACATACAAAAATGTATTTATATCATACACACACATGTAAGTATACATATAGAAACATACAGATGTGTGCATATATATATTTAAAAAAGATATGCAGTTGTAATACAGTAATCTGTCAGTAAATGGGAGGTGTATACTGGGTTTTGTCTCCCCCCTCTGGCGGTTTATGGAACTACAACACTCCTGTGGTTAGGTCTCCATGGCAACCAGCGTTGCGTTGCTACGTGGTTACAGAGTGAACAGTCCACAGCGCAGGCGTATGAAAACAATACAAATCTCGTTTATTACAGCAAAAAATACTATTTAACAGCCAAAAATATATATTCATAGCTGAGTTTTCTAATCCACAGCATGTCTCGAGCGCAGGCTGAAAGCGTTATTAAAAATATAATCCGTGAAATAGCACAGCAGTGCTGCAGGCAGGGCCAGGCTGTGTCTGAAACCCTCACTGCCTTCATGGTGAGTCTCTGGCCCTCCTCTCTTCTCATCTGATTTTACCGCTTATAACGCTTTATGCACATTAATGACATGACAGAATGCTGTACAGCAGTGCTGAGGTAATACCAAATCAACAAAGTGTCAAATACTCACTGAACAGGCTACTTTCTACAAGTTAAACTGATTGCACACTTCCAAGTTACTAATGATTGATTAATTGATTGATTAATTGATTGATTGATTGATTGATTGATTGATTATACATAGCATATATAGAAATAAAAAAAATTATCATGTAAAAAAAAAAATCATTCCTTATTATTATCATCATCATGATGAAATGTAACTGAAGAAATAAAGTAAAATTCTTCATTTTCTACATTAATTAATCAATTAATCAATTAATTAATCTATTACAATAAATAGCATAAAATGAAATAAAACTATGGGAGAAATTTCACCATTTTACAGAGATGAATTTAACAGAAATTTAAAAAATCCTACATTTTCAACATAATTAATTAATTGATGAATTGATTGATTGATTAATTGATAAATTTATTAATTATACATAGCATATATAGAGATAAAAAAAATTATCATGTCAAAAAAATATGATTCATTATTATCATCACGATGAATGTAATTGAGAAATAAAGTAAAACTCTTCATTTTTTATTTAGTTAATTAATTAATTAATGATTCTATTACAATAAATAGCATATATAGAGATAAACAAAAATGATCATGTGAAGTGAGGGGATATTAATTACAACAAAAAGAAAACATTTTGTATAATTTATATTAATTTGTACTTGATGTATTATAGAGGCTCATAACGGAAATGGTGGTTGATTGGGAGATGCAATAAAGTGACATTCTAATAAAAAACAAGTGGGAAAATAATTTCAGTACTTTGTTTGCTTATTGATCTGTGAATTGATGTGAATAATTTAATGAATAAGTATTTTGGTCTTAGTCTTGAGAACTAAAATGTCACCGAATCGATAAATTTGATTTAAAAGAGAGAGAGAGAGAGAGAGAGAGAGAGGGAGAGAGAGAGAGAATGAGCATTTAAAAAAAGGGGGAAATATGATTTAAAAAAAAAAAAACAGAGAGTTAAAAGAAAAAAAAAAACACTAAAACCAACCACAGTAAATAATTGGTAGTAAAATGAGGTATTCAGAAACAGTTATGTATTATTAACATGTTACTAAAGAGCTGAGATGCACTGAGCTGCTTGATTCATTTAAAAAAAAAAAGAAATAAATAAAAACAGGGAATGCATTATTAATAAGTTTTAATTATATGGATTTGGATCGAAGAGAAAGAGTTTTTCATCTCTCTAATAAATGACAGTTTTTACGCCTCTCTCTCTCTAAACCCTTCATATATTCTATCATATAATTCTACTTTTTCTTTAAAACTATTAAAATTATGTGTAATAGTTCTAATAGATTGATTTTAAATCACTGAGTTATGTTATATTTCTAAATGCTTTTGTGTTCAGGAGCGAGAATTAAGAGGAATACTTTAAGTCTGAGATTTTTAAAGATTTAATCTCTCTTTCTCTCTCTCTCTCTCTCTCTCTCTCTCTCTTTCTCAGGTAAAAGCTGTAGTTTTGGACCCAAGGAACCTCTTTAACGTTGACCGGACGCTGACCAAGCAGGATGTGGAGAAACTGATCGAGGTATTTATTCGATATTTTAATCAGCGCTGTCGATTTTCTGGATTCTGATTGGTCAAAAGGTGTCGATTCATTTTCTTCAAAGTAGTGCAGCTGAAAATCACAGGTTTATATTAATGCGCTCGTTCTAATACGTCACGGTTTCTATAGTCGCAGCTCATTCACAGGGTCTTGTACGAATCCGCTGATAATAAACTGATTAAAAAAAGGTTTATGGAAGGAGTCTCCAGTGTCAGCGCTTTGTAACCATCGAAGCTGTAAGTTTACCGACATCTTCAGAACAGAGGAGTTTGCATTTTCTCTGTAACATCACAAGCTGCATTTAAAAGTTTTTTTTGTCTTATTAACTTCAAGAGAGAGAAAAAAAGAGATGCTGGCGAGGGAACGAGTGTTTATAGCTGCTGTAACGTAAGCAAGAACAGGAAGTACCTTTACAGCAAGTGTAACTATAAATGGTTAAGAGTACATTATAACATTGTAATTGTTGGCAAATTGCTGTGATATAAGGGGAATAAAACACTTCGGGATATGCTGTTAGAGGAAATGAATCAACTTCAGCGTGGTAACAGCAACGCCGCTTGATTACATCACGCTGTTGTTGATTATTTTCCTCTAACAGCGTGTCACAGCGTGTTTTATTCCTTACTTAGACACGATGCGTGATGTTATACATGAGCGTTGAGTGTAAAATGCTCATGTATATGCTGTGTGTTTGTCTGCTCTCAGCTGTGTGTGAACAGATTGTTGGATCAGAAGAGTCCCGCATTGGACACCATTAAGATGCAGGTTCACTTTGATATGAATTACACGTCTCGACGTAAGTGGCGTTTTTATTCCTGCTAACAATAGTGTAGTAATGTGTGTGTTTGGGTGTGTGATGTCAAGAATTCCCATTCCCTGTTTGTTTACAGTGCTGTGTGCTTCTGTTTCTGTCCTTGTCCTGTCATTGGTTTGTTGTCCTACTGTGTTCACCTGTTCTGTGTTTAGTTCCTGATTGTCTATTCATACCCTGTTGTGTCTTAGCATCTCGGCGAAGTCTTATCATATATTTCAAGTCCAAGCTTTGCTTCCGAGTTCATTATTTTCTATTATTATTATTTTTTTTTTTTTATTTTTTGACCCTCTGATTGTTTCTGATTGCGATAATGGAATATCCTTGTTTAATGCTCTCTGCCTGTGCTTTGATCATCGCCATGGAGACTGATTATGATTATTGGATTCGCTCAAATAAAGCTCACGTTACACATTCTCACTCAGTCCATGCTTAAGTCTCAGCTCTACAAATTACAAAAAATTATACTGTTATTTTTTTTTTCTGTTACTTTCTTCAAATGATGTCTCAGTATTTAAAAAAATGATATAAAAAAACTCAAAATAAAAAAAATACAAAAAACAAAAACTAAAAATAACTTCCAAATTACAAAACGAATACCATAAATTTAGTAAATTTTCCTGAAATTTTGTCTCATTATTTCAAGAACTAATCTCCAAATGATACCTCTAATGCTGACAGAATTGATAGAAGTTCATACAGTATTTTGAACACTTTTGGACGTCTCTCTCTCACTGCCGTTAATCACATGTAATTACACAGACATGTGCTCAATTACTGTTTAAGTTTTTACTTTTCCAAGAGTTTCTTTTATGCAAAAAAACCTCATTTATATATCACTTTATGTCACGTCATTTACGCAAATATTCCTTGTAAATCACTTGAAACACATCCACTAACTGCTACTTTACCAGATTGCACATTTTTATCTGAGATGTTAGTAAATCAGGACTGTGTTTTGCTGGAAGTCCTGTAATTGTGTATAGTGTAAAAGGTGTTGACCTTCGGGCAGGTGAGTTTGTGGAGGAGCACCAGAAGGTGGTGCAGATGCGTCTCCTGCCCGTGTGCCGGGAAATCACAGACAGCAGAGCCAAGAGCCGAGACGAGCTGGACGATCTTTACCGCAGGATGGTCACCTACGTGCTTTTACGCTCCGGCCTCGGCTCAGCCTCCGACGTCACCAACGTACAAGAAGCCACAGGTGAGAACACCTGCAATGCCCGTGTTAGTCTCCACACTCCTCTAACCTGCTGAGATGTCTGAGAGCTTGTTTACACTGTGGCTCTTCAGTACATGATGCACATGATGGACTTCTGTTTTTTTATTTATGTAAAACTTTTTGCTGCTAGAGGAGTGTGTGCGCTATTACATGTGCATTACGTACATATTCATCTAAATGTGCTTACATTGTTTACGTTCAGGTTAACAGATATGAGTAGATTACTATAGGAGCCAGTGAGGCTTGGTAACGAATTAATAGACTGTATTGAGACCACGAGATAAAATTTCAAAAGCTACAAACTACAAATATCATGGCCATGACTTTAAAGCAGTTCAGAGTTCAGACTCTACGAGATCGCAATAAAATCTCGGCTGAATTCTGTAACAGACTGTGAGAAGTCAGATTGTACAACGAAGATCTAATGATAGATCTGAGATTAAATAAAGCAGAAAATGCAGAAAACAGACTCGCATAAACACAAACGTGCTTCAGCGTGAGCTTGAGGTAACTGAGGTAATGTTTCTTTATAGCGTATTTGTAGCTGCGATATGTAAGTTTGCCATCCTCCTATTGGTGGGTTTTAAACGAGCGTCGTGGCAGCGCTCACACTCTGAGATTTTAATCAAACACCGTCGTCTGCCATCGAACCCATCTCAACTCACAACCAGAATTCTTTCACGAATGCGTGACCTCATGTTAATTATTTGGCACGAAAAAGTCTTTTCATTTTGAGAATTTGCTGAAGGTGATGTGGGTTAATGATATTAAAGCCAGTAACTCCATTTTGTCTCTCATGAAAGAACTCTAACCTTCAACTCAAGTAAATTTTTACTTTAATAAGAAAACCTTACAAATGTTTTAAAACCAAGACCATGTGCCAAAATTATTAGCACCCCAGAACTCCTAATGGTCTATAGGTGCCTATAATAATATATAATATTCTATATTCATTATATAATGTTCAGTGTCAGCTGTCTGATTCACTGTAAAATTAAATATTTCAGTTTAATATTTGGGTGAAGCTGCCTATTTGTGTTAAAGTGTTAATAAAAATAGTAAAAATGGGATTATTTAAGCCACTATTTAAAATCAGGAATATATCTTTAATATATTTTGGCACTGTTACAGAAAAAAATGTCTCAAAACACAGTGATGTTTGCTAACACAAGAGCACCTATATCATTCAAGGCTTCCTCTTCTTACAGTAGGTCTGTGTGTGTGTGTGTGTGTGTGTGTGTGTGTGTGTGTGTGTGCTTTAGCGGCCCTGCAGAGTGTGTTTCCCCAGTCGGAGCTGGCCGCCTTCATGTCCCTGCTCAGACGTGATAAAGAGCAGCAGCTGAACGAGCTCACTATGATCATCACCGGGATTCGGCTCTTCAACAAGGACAGCGGGAAAGGAGGAGAGAGCGTCGAGGACCGTGAGTGGATCTCACCTCTCATTCTGATTAACATTAGCGTTCATGAGCATGATTAATTTTCTATAACAGCAGCCCTGACAGTAGTGCAGGTTTATATTAACACACACGTTCTAGCACATTTTGGTTTCTATAGTAGCAGCTTATTCCTACGGCAGACGCTCCACAGAAGACCTAAAGAATTGAAAATAATTGATATGGTGAAGTGTCCTCTAACATAAGGAGACATTTATTTAACATTTATGGAAGGAGTCTCCAGTGTCAGCGCTTTGTAACAGTCAGAGGTAAAGCTGTAACATTCGGACATCTTCAGTACAGAGGAGTTTACGCTCGTTTTTTTTTTTGTCTTACTAACCGCAAAGAGAGGGAAAAAAGTGAGGCTGGTGAAGGAATGAAGTTTATAGCTGCTATAACATAAGTGAGAACAGGAACTCACTTGTTTCACAGACATTCCACAACATTAAATGTAAACAGAAATGGATATAAAGTATGTGGTTTTTTCTTTATCAAATGAAAAATTGAAATTGTTGTGTGTGAATAAATTACTGTGGTGTAAGAGGAATAAAACACTCAGGGACTCACTCAAGTTATGGGAAAATAATCAATTTCAGGACGATAACAGTAACTCCGCATCGTCACGCCACCTCATCGTTGATTATTTTCCTTTAACAGCTGTAATGTTGGTGAGCTTAGCTAAAATGAGCTGATATTAAATATCATGTTAAATCGTGAGTTCCACATTTATTTGGTTTAATGTATTTTTGTTACTCACTGTACAATTTATTGAGTTTGTAATTAGGATTTAAAAGACTAACGTTTAATTACTGTAACAAGTTTGGCTAAAAAATACACACAGATTAATAGAATACAGGCATAAATGTACAGCATATAAGAAAATTTGACTGAATGATTATTAAGCAAAATAATGGTGTTGATCATTTTGGTTGCTGTTGTACAGGTGAAAAAAAAACATGTCAAATAACATGAAGAGCAAATTTTCTTTGAAGTAATCATCATAACGATTTCCCTGTGTCTGTGTTGTTGTGCGGTCCTGGTCGTCGTGGCTCTCTCGTGAAGTGCCGGCCGTCCTGAACGAGGCTCTTCCTGCTGCCAGCGCAGATATAGAGCGTGAACTGGAAGGGACGCAGCGTTTCGCCTGGCGCTACACCGCTCTGCTGGAGAGACGCTCTGCACCCGACACTGACGGCGAGCTAAACACGGACCTGCTCACACAGGCTCTGTACAACTTACGCCAACACGAAGCCTTCCTCAAAATCATACTGGTGAGTTACAGAGACGTCCAAATATCCAGCAGAAGGAAATGACTTTCATCTCCAGAACAACTCACGACTGTATACTAGTACTTCAGTGAACTATTATAATAAAAGTTACCGCAAAACATTTAAATTTCTGTTATTATTATGTTCTTATTATGGGTAGCTTTCAGGAAAAATCATTAACAGCTAATAGTAAATGTGACTTTTTTTAGCATCTACACTTTGTCTCCACTAGGCGGATGTGATCACATGTGCAAAGCAAGTGGAGGCTCTTCAAACTGACTTCATATCGAGGATGAGGGTGCTGAAGGCCACAGTTCATGCCAAAACTGCCGTCCCAACCTCCCAAGTGTTCGTAAGTGAAACACTAAACTCAACCTAAAGCTCATAAAGATCATAAAACACTGAGAGAAGAAGGGAACAGAAACATGTCAACTTTTTTACCACCATTTTCTCCAAAATACTTTCATGACATCACTTCCTCTAATATGAAATCTAAAAATGAAATAAAACTATTACTAACTTGTTTTTTATAAGCATGGGTGAAATATCACCATGTTACAGAGACGAATGTAACAGAAATAAAGAAAAATCCTACATTTTCCACATTATGAGTTAAATAGTTTCCCTCGCTCTGTCGAAAAGTGTTGTAAAGATAGACATGATAAAACCGTGCCTAATTTGCTAGTGTGCATGTTTGATTGACATCTCAGTCCATTCTCTGTCTGATCATTTTAAATCCGTCCCATCAGCCTCATTTCACGGCATTGGCCAGGCTGTGGGTGGGGCTTCAGGATGAGATGCTCCTGTTGAACATGCTCAGGAGCGTGGCGCTGAGCCTGAGGCCATTCCTGTCGGCTCAGTCCCAGCTGCTGGAGAGCATTCAGCTGGATCAGATGCTCCAGGGTGAGACTGTCAAATCTGACGCAGAGAGAGCTGCTGAGAGCTCAGGTACGCTCTGACATCCCATAATTTTTTCAGTTTAAAGTTACATTTAATATTGTGGAGCATCCACTAAATGTTCCCACTTACATTATCGCAGCTGTAAACAGTCATTCCCTCACCGTAAAATGACGATGTCGGAAAACTTAAAGTAACAGCTTTACCTCTGACTATTACAAAGCACTGACACTGGAGACTCCTTCCATAAATGTTACATAAGCGTCTCCTTAAATTAAGAAAACTGCACCATATCAATGATTACACACGTTTTTTAAATTTGTTTATTATTAGTGGAGCGTCCGCTGTACAAGTCCCTGTGAATGAGCCGTTACTATAGAAACGATAACGTATTAGAACGAGCACATTAATATAAACCTGCGCTACTGTCAGCTGTCACTGTCTGCTGTTACAGAAAATTAATCATAATTTACTGTAATAATAAATGAATAAAGGCACTGTTATCTCTGCTTGTTGTCATGGTTACATTCCATGTCTCTGTGCATAATTTTTGACCAGATCTAATTTAGTATCTAATTTTCTGACCAGATCTATGTGACGCTTCCGTTTTCTCTTCGTTGTGTGTTTGTTGTTTGTGTGCTGGTCAGAGGAGCGGGTTGATCCAGCGGAGATGAAGTCGTACGAGTGGATTCTGCCTGAGACCACGGCTAACTTTGAGCAGCTCCCCCTGCAGTACAGGGGTGTGTGTGGATACACTCTTGTTGAGAAGAACGGCCTCCTGCTGCCAGGTTCATAGTGAAGCTTTTCTTTCTCCGCTTTTACATTCTGCGTTCTTTCTACATGCAAAATGCTAACAAAAGCGTCTTCTGTGTTTAGAATTAAGGAGTGCTCATGAGACTAGCCAGCATTTAGACCACTACTTATTCAGATACCAGAAAGGAACACATTTGTAATCTAAAGTTACGCTACAGCATTAAAATATTGACAGTGAAACATCTCTAACTGAACATATCATTAAGCTCCTCATTCTGATTGGTCAGGGGATAAAAAGCAAGTGACGCTTGCAAGTGACGTGGATTATGGCCTTGTGGGCATGGCCTGTACAGTGTTTTTTTTTTTTTTTAGCTCCGATAACTAGTTAGTTAACTAGTTAACTAGTGAAGCACAAATTAAATAACGTACTAATCAATCAGTGTGAAAATAGGTTGTTTGATTTACATGTTACGTGCTCAGATTCATAAACTAACTATACTAGCTACATACAGCTATGTACACTCTGTTACTTCCTTCTAAAGCTCTATTTTTATTCGTAATGTCTCTATCCACATTTTAATGAGAGGTCATATATGACAGGATAAGATGCAACCACGGTTATAAGTTTGTCTTACATTTTTGCGCATCAGAAAGTAAACGGGAACTAATTGCAGGTTGGAACTAAAGTTTTGAGCGGGGAACTGAAGAAACGTCGGACCTTACGCAGAATTGTAGCATTGCGTCATAACTAATTTGTATAGAATTGATAAAATCTTGGTTCAGATGTTGCTTGTTGCGGAAATTGTAGCTCCATATTGTGCATGTATGTAGAAAAATGAACAACGCTGGCTTGTGTGAAACTAGGGCTAGTGATGTCATTGAACCGACTTTTAAATGTAGTTTATAAAGGACATGCTTTAGGACAGTACATTTACAGTATCGTACAGATGTCTGTATTTCTGAAGCTCAATCTCAAGCTCTTACTTTCCAAAGGCAATCCCAACATCGGCATCCTGAAGCACAGGGAGAAATACTACAGCTTCAGCTCCAAGCAGGCCGCGTATCAGTTTGCCTCAAACGCAGACGAGTACATCAAGCTGATTGCGGAAAGAGCGAAGAGATCTCCGGAGCTGATCCAGCTGCTCGAGCTTCATCAGCAGTTTGCCAGTGTCACTCCGTACTCTCAGGTATCATGACTTACTTCTACTCCTTCACATCCTCTACTTGCTCTTAGCTTAAAAAAATAACACCTGGATCTTTCAGAGAATATAATTACAAGTATGTAATGTATGTAAGAAACCAAACACCCCCGTGACATGCTGTGACAGGAAAATAATCAACAATGGGCTCATGCAAAGCAGAGTGTCTTATAACAGCATGTGACATTTTATTAATCTGGAAATAAATCAAATAAAACAAATTAAATGAAAAAAATAGTGTTTTACTCCTTTAGACATTCAGTCATGCTTAAAATCAACTTCTGTATCTGAAGGTGACGAGTTTGTCTTCACAGATGCAGTCAGGTGAGAGACTGTTGGTGAAACCCATCAGCAAAAGTGAGAGCAGCACACAGACGGACACACACCTGCTGGAGAGCAACATCGTAAAATCTTATGAGTGGAATGAGTGGGAGCTGAGACGAAAAGCCATCAAACTGGTGAGCAGCTCCGCCTGCATCCGTTCACCTGAAATACACTCGCATGATTAGAAGTTATACCTGCCTTTTTAAAATCTACATCATTAGATATTTCTCAGATTTAAATAATAATATAGCTTACATTATAGCCGTCCTAAAGGCCTCGAAATAAGTTTAACACGTTATTTTGTTGAACGTATTCCAAGGCAAACCTGCGCAGTAAAGTAACCCGCTCGATGCAGACCGACCTGAGCCACATGAGGAGACACAATAACACCCAGACATACGCACCAAAAGACGCTGCCTGCCAGACGAAGAGAGACAGCCAGAGTAACGTCCCGAAACCTCAAATCTACCTGGCTGGGCTGCGAGGAGGAGGAAGTCCAACCACTCACATGACCAAAATCGATTTAACTAGAGCCGTGCATGAGTAGTCTGTGTTTTTTTTTTATTAGAACATATGCCTTACTTTTACACAGAGGTTAAACCTAGTATTGTATGTATTGTTTGTATTGAATTGTTGAATTCTGGATTCCGATTGGTCAGAAATTTTCTATAACAGTAGCTCTGAAAGAAGTGCAGGTTTATATTAATGCACATTCTCTAACACGATATGGTTTCTATAGTAACAGCTAATTCACAGGGACTTGTACGACGGACGCTCCATGTAAAAGGATTAAAAAATCGTTGATACAGTGACGCTTTTGTAACTTAAGGAGACGTTCATTTAACAGTTATGGAAGGAGTCTCCAGTGTCAGCGCTTTGTAACACTCAGAGGCAAAGCTGTAACTTTAAGTTTTGCATCATCTTCAGGACAGAGGAGTTTATGCATTGCGGTTTCTCGGTAAGATGACAACATGGTTTTTTTTTTGTCTTATTAACTTTAAGAGAAAGAAAAAAGGGAGGCTGGTGAGGGAATAACTGTCAATTCAACTAAATGTAACTATAAATTGATTTAAAAAAATGAGGTGTTGTCCAAAAATAAATTGAAATTTGTAATTGTTGGCAAATTTCTGTGGTATAAGAGGAATAAAACTCTTGTGGGAGATGGTATTTTGACATTTGGTACCTCATGTCAGTCATGGCAAATGACTCACACACACACACACACACACACATTCTCTTCTGGTCTTAAGATTAAAACGCACCTGGATCTAAACAAGCAGCTGGCCCACATGAAGTTAAATCACTTTAATCTGACTTAAAGCCTAATGAGTTAATGATGAAAATTATATTAGTGGATCTAATAATAGTAAATATTATATGAGGAATAACACAGCAGACAGTGAGGTTATGCGAAAATAATCCACGCTGGATTCCAAATTGGATTAACTAGTTTACCATTTTTGATTCATTAAATAACGCAGCAGGTCTATAAAACGAGTTTGAGATTAATTCTGTACACACCCTGTTACACAGCCACACCCCTTTACAGCCTGCACTCCTACTCTTTTTAAAGCTCCACCCACTCTCTTTAGGTGATATCATATCTTACAATGCAGCAGGACGCTCATTTTAAAGCACACAAATCTGATCTCCACGTGTCGCTCTCTGGAAAAATGGCCGAGGCCAGTATTTCAGTAGATCAGGACCAGTTCAGCTGTCCAATCTGTCTGGATCTCCTGAAGGATCCGGTGGCTATCCCCTGTGGCCACAGCTACTGTAAGATGTGTATTAATGGTCACTGGGATCAGGAGGATCAGAAGGGCGTCTACAGCTGTCCTCAGTGCAGAGACACTTTCACTCCAAGGCCTGTTCTACGCAGAAACACCATGCTGGCTGAAGTGGTGGAGAAACTGAAGAAGAAGACTGAAGTCTCGTCTTGTTTTTGTGAATACGACACCGAATCACGTGCATCAGACAGAAGTAAAAAACAGGTGAGAATGAAAAATAGTTTCAGAATGAATTCTTATGCATTTTGTTGCTAATCAAGCTTTAGTCAGGTATATGGTGTAAAAATGTAATGACTTCTAGTTAACATATTTAAATATGTTACATATACTATATATGGTAACATCTTCGCAAGGATGTATTGAGTACCTTTGACCTCACTCAGGGATCGTCATGATTTGGATGAACTTTAACTCGAATTGCAGTTAATAATCTCCCACTTTCCTACTGATAGTGTTAATAAATCTACTTTTACTATTAACCAGAAAACACTCTAAAGGTCTGTGAGTGACCTCTTGAACCATAGTTAATATTTAACTCAGAATGTACAACCGGTAACATTTAGTTCATTTTTTTTCAGAGTGGACTTAATGAGGAGCAGAGGAAGTCCCAGCAGAGAATCCAGGAGAAGCAGAAGAAGGTGCAGGAGCTGAAACAGGCTGTGAACACTATAAAGGTGAGCAGTGAGCAGAGACAGAGCTGCTCCTAGAAACACACACAACATGGACAACGAGTCTTTTAGAGTCCCAGTAAGAGAGCGAATGATACATGAGCTTTAAATCTTGTGTTTGTCTCCTAACAGCTCAGTGCACAGACAGCAGTGGAGGACAGTGAGAGGATCTTTACTGAGCTGATCAGCTCCATGGAGAAAAAGCGCTCGGAGGTGACGGAG
>CM040483.1:2008460-2027232 GCA_022758105.1 Pangasianodon gigas
CTTGTTTTTGTTTTAAACTTCGACACTCAGAAATTATATGTCCCACTTTATGACAATAGCCACACTCTTTACGAATTTTTGGGCTATATGTACTAGGCCTTATTTTAAAATCAAAAGGGCCAACTTCATTTCCCTTTTGTGAAGTGTATCCAGCCTCACCCGCACGTTTTAAAAACACAGGTTTATGCATTAATGCATATTCGTCTGCCAAGACGGCTGCTTGTTGCATAGTACTAACCTTTTGTTCATTTAAATACAAAGCAGTACGCTCCGGAACACAATTCTTAAATTCCTCAATGAGCAGAAGTTCTCGCAAGGAATTATAGTCAGTGACTCTACACGCCTTTATCCATCTGTCAAAAAGTATACCCTTCTCACGGGCAAACTCCACATATGTCTGAGACGCAGATTTTTTCGTTGTACGAAATCGTTGTCTATAATGTTCAGGCACCAACTCATAAGCACGAAGAATCGCATTTTTCACAGTCTCGTACTGAACACTTTCTTCCAAAGGAAGAGATGCACAAACCTCTTGCGCTTTTCCTGTCAATTTACATTGTAACATTAATGACCAGACCTCAGTTGGCCACCTTAAAGCAGAAGCTATGCGCTCAAATGCGTGAAAATAAGCTTCTTTCTCACGAAACGGTGGAACAATTACAATGTTCTTCGCCACATTAAATGGAGATGTCGAAGGAACATTTAAAGAATCCGTTAACACAGATCCCGAGCTAGCTGTAGGGCCACGATCATTTGGCACTGTTGTAGGATTTAATAATACCGCAGCTGCCTCACTCTCAGAACTAGGCCTACCTTCCACCGCAGGTTACTTTTGACTGTGTGAGTATAGATCATTGTGTTTGTCCAGCAGGAACAGCTCCTCTTACCGCAACTCTTACCGTTTATGTTAAATTCCTCCTCAAGGAAATTCTCTGTACTGGGAGGGATTTCTGGGAGGGAATGGCTCAATCCATTAAGATCAAAGATGTCACATGGGTTAAACTTGGGTCTGATTAGTTGGGGAGACTGACGTCCAGAAGCAAAGGCCTAGAAAAAGCAATTTAAACAGCAAGTGTAAACAAAGTACTCCTCCAACTACAGTTACTGTTTAAAAGAAAAGAATAAGGATTTTGCAGCACTGTGTTTCATCTCTCAGTTTCAGTGCTTTGTCAGAATCCATGATTTTGTAACGTGGTCATATTTACATCCACCCCTGTTTTGTCACTACATCGCCCAGCACGCATTACACAAATACATAATATAATCATTGGGAAACCTCCCAAGTCACCAGTCTTTAAAGATCTGGGAAAACAATCAATGCTGCTTTAGCTGCTGTTTCTGATTACTGTGATAAGCCATTGCATCCACCATACTGAAAAAGACTGATTCCATTGTAAGGCAAAGCAACTCTATAAAGAGATGTAGGTTGACTGCTATGATAAACACACCAGATAAACAAGCTACGCGAAAGCAAACCCACAAACTAATATTACTGACCTGCACACACCCAAATATTCAGAACTATAAAACTATTTAAGGTAATTCACTTTCATTTTTTTTTTTTTTTAAATCCCTTTTCATAATTTCATCCTCCACTTCATTAATGTCTCAGATTAAGATATGTGTCTTCCAATGACTTCTGTGCAAAAAAAAATGTTCATAGACTTTAAAGAGACAATACTATTAATTAATAGTGTCATATTTATATGTATTTATATATCTTCTATATGTATTTAAAATTGACCCAAATGACATTCCATAGTTTTGGAGTGTATTTACAGACAAAACATAAATATCAGGATGACATTGTGGTTACATCAAACTGTTGGACAGTGGCTCTGAACTTTCCACCTTGCTCAAGCTGATATTGCACAAGAAGTTCAGAATCAGGCAAGTCATGTGACATGTCTCTCTGATAAGTCCACCCTGCATGAATAGTTTCCTCAGTGAACTGTACCTTGCTCTTGTTTAGGACTGTCTATTTAAGTATGTCTGTAACCTTGTTTCAGTTCTCAATCATTGCCATATCTTAAGTGAAGTAATTCTCAAGTATTCATGTGTGTTTATTTATTTGTTTGTTTTTTCTTTAACAAATATTTCTGCTATATCTTTGGTTAACACAAAGTCATCTCTCTCATTGGCCTCGCCCTGTCACACATGGGTGTTTGCTGCACAAATGTACACTAACTGGTTTGACCAGATTATGACTCATGACTGACTAAAGCAGCTGATTCTAGATAAGACATCCTAAAAAAATTAGGATTCTGGAAAAAAAAATCCATTTCTCACCTGTTTCTCATTTCTCTCGGCTATTACGATGTCGTGACCTCTGTGATTATCCATGGTACACAAACAACACATGCAGGTTTGATCTTTAAGGTGGTATACCTCCATCAGTCTGTCATGTTGGGAGCAGATCTTCTCTTGCTTTGTAGAGGTTTCAATTATCTTATGCATTTTCAAAGCAGGACATTTAGTATTTTCTCCCAGTTCAGAAATAACACTTCACATCTCCATAGGTCCAGCATAACAGTAATTTCAGTCTTCAGTCTTCTCCACCTATTTCAGCCAGCACATTGTTTCTGTGTAGACCAGCATTTTTTTAATTGAGGCAATCAGTATACACATCACAGAAAATGTGGCCACAGTGAATAGTCACTGGACCTTCAGTAGATCCTAACTGTCTGGACAGACGAAAGAGAGAGCAAAAGAGTTTCATTTTCTCTGAGCAACTGTCTGTTTTTGTGTGACACCAATAGTGGGTGGATCTTTAAAGTGTGAGGAGGTGCATCCAATCAAGGACAAGGTCTAGCTAACCTCTATGATTATTACTGATTATAATGTTATTAAACATATAAGCGATTGTTTTGGAAAGGACAGAATACTGGACATTCATGTTATTATTTTTTTGAATTAATAGCATTATATCATTTTGTATAAAAGTTAAGTTGCTTTGGTTGTGTAGGAGCTCGCGGACGCTCGCTCTCCGCTTTCGGTATTATTACCGCCAAGTGTCTAAAAGTCGCACCCCTAAATAAACAAATTTTAAAAAAAAACTCTGAGAACGTTTGACACAGGATAAGCGTCAATAACACAATGCCGAATATCCTATTACGTCGCTAGGATAGGCATATAACGCAATATTCATGTAAAAAAGCCATACAGATGAACTTACAGTCATTCACGCACATTCACCTC
This sequence comes from Pangasianodon gigas, assembly GCA_022758105.1. Taxonomy (NCBI): domain Eukaryota; kingdom Metazoa; phylum Chordata; class Actinopteri; order Siluriformes; family Pangasiidae; genus Pangasianodon; species Pangasianodon gigas. Next base: position 2,011,659 of record CM040483.1, read on the forward strand.
GTCTAAGGCTGCGTTTAAGTCCACTTTTAGACATCCACTCGCAAACTTCCCTAAGCCCGCCCCCTCGGGGGAAATCCCCGCCGCCATTTTGAAGTGCGTTCAACTTCGTCAGGTGGACGAGGGAAGTTTATTTGGACAGACCCTCGACCCCTCGATTTTGACCAAGAAAGCGAGTCTACTTCATATGTACACTTCAGGCAGGTCCATAGACCATAATGCAACAAGGCTGTGACGTCACAACAGCAACTCGCACTGCTCACACTAAATTTACACACACACCTTATCAAACTTAATCAAACGATGGAGGGGAAAGTAGTTTACAACTGTAAGTTACATTAGGTCAATTAAGCAGTTTAGAACAGTTACAATGACATAAAACAGCATAATACTTGTAACTACATCAAAGTGACTGCTATTTGTTCATTGTAATGTTACAATTTCACTATTGTGAAATACCCACAGACCTAATTTGCATAAAACACATTAATAAAGAAAACTACAATCTTCTTCTTCTTCTTTCGGCTTTTCCCTTCAGGGGTCGCCACAGTGAATCATCACTCTCCACCTATCTCTATCTTCCGCATCCTCAACACTTGCACCCACTAGCTTCATATCCTCATTTATTACCTCCATATACCTCCTCTTTGGCCTTCCTCTTTGCCTCCTGCCTGGCAGCTCCATGCCCAACATTCTCCTACCAATATACTCACTCTCCCTCCTCTGAACAGGTCCAAACCATCTTAATCTGGCCTCCCCGACTTTGTCCCCCAAACGTCCAACATGAGCTGTTCCCCTGATATACTCGTTCCTAATCATGTCCAACTTTGTCACTCCCAAAGAGAACCTCAACATCTTCAGCCCTGCTACCTCTAGCTCTGACTCCTGTCTCTTCCTCAGTGACACTGCCTCTAAACCATACTACAATGTTAATAGTAAACCAGCTTGTGGAAAAAGTTCTTTTTATAGGCTAATTTAACATTAACCACATAAAAATGGTAAGAACCTTTAAGCAAATATCCACTGCAAATGTTTTACAGCCAAGTATGTATTTATTTTTATGGTATAGGGTCAGATGAAGAAACTGAGAAACTAACTAAGCTCAGAGCGGCAAATGACAGCCTGTTTACTGGCTGGAGAAATGCTGCCAAACTGGCTTGGGAGTGAGTATTCCTTTCAGTATTTCCTTTCACCAGGACAATTGTTAAAGAAATGATGTTAGATGGAAAGGTGACGGCTGCCCAAGCTTCCAAGAAATGGGAAAATTTAAAGAAAAAATATAAGGTAGCATGTTTTGTTATTCAGGTGTTGTGTAATTTATAAAAACAATGAATGCTGCTGACATTTAAGTGTTGTTGGTGTACAATTATAAATTATATATTGGTAAAGTTTTCCTTATTGCAACACTGTTCTGTTCTCTTAAACCTTATTTAGGAACGCCGGAACCCACCAACTGGCACTGGAACGGACTGGGGAACCCAGTGCCTACACCTGGAAGTGGTTTAATTTAATGCATTCCACCACTGGAGCAGGGGCCAGCATTACTTCTCCTGTTTTAATTTCATCTGCCTTAATAAGCCCACCAAATTCATCTACCCAGCTGGTGCCATCCGCTTCCATACAAAATCCACCTCCACCTGTGGCCCCAGAATCCCCAACTCACTCACAGCCATCATCATCATCAGCCTTTGTCACCTAGTCAGTGGCAGCCACTGCTTCTTCGCAGTGCAGGTGCATAGACCAACTCACTCAGAACTGATCTGAGTAGGGTTATTCATCTACCAATTTGAAATGTCCATTTTATGATTAATCAAAATACCTTCCTGGTTCAATTATATTGACAGAAGTGATTTTGAGGAGCAATTACTTAAAAATTCTACAGTAAAATTAATCCATTTCTATTGTGAGCATAGAGTAGGTCACTGTGAACTGATCTGAGTGGGTTTGAGATTTGAAATGTCCATTTTATTTCAGCATTAAGCTGAAAAAATATATTAATATTTGATGTCAGAGACTTCCTAACAACTTCACTAATAATAATAATAATAATAATAATAATAATAATAATAAAGTTCCTTAAATGATGTTTTCATTTTTATTTGGCTTAATGATTTACAGCGTCTCTATAATAAACTTATATAACCTTGATCGATTTTGCCCATTATTTAAAAGTAAAAGCGTAAATATAAAAACGTTTACCCTGGATACTCATAAATACTGACAGTGAACTGTTGTGCGTTGGTTTTGTCATTTATTTAAAATGATCATTTTGTATAAAAGTTAAGTTGCTTTGGTTGTGTAGGAGCTCGCGGACGCTCGCTTTCCGCTTTCGGTATTATTACCGCCAAGTGTCTAAAGTGCCCTAAATTTGCTCGAGCAGCTAGATTAACCGTAGTTTCAGGAAGAGCGGCTGTCTTAACCGCAGTGTACATCAGAATGTGAAGGTGATCATGGTTTGTTCTGAAATAAACAAATTTAAAAAACTCTGAGGACGTTAAAGTAAATGATACACACATAAAGTAAATAATATAAAGTAAATAATACACACTCACATACAGATTACAACACGTAGCTCCATTTGAAGATATGCAATAACCGGCTCAATAACGCTAAACATGAACGCAGATCACACAGCGGGAGATCGCGGATTTACTGCGTCACACACAGGATAAGCTTCAATAACACAATGCCGAATATCCTATTACGTCGCTAGGATAGGCATATAACGCAATATTCATGTAATAAAGCCATACAGATGAACTTACAGTCATTCACGCACATTCACCTCGTCTAAGGCTGCGTTTAAGTCCACTTTTAGACATCCACTCGCAAACTTCCCTAAGCCCGCCCCCTCGGGGGAAATCCCCGCCGCCATTTTGAAGTGCGTTCTTTGCGTTCGTGTCTGCTTCCTCTGATAACAGCCCCAGAACACCCACACCAATAAGAAGAGACCCTTTGCTTAATCTTATGCAGAGGGAGGCAGACAGAGACGCAGAGAGGTTTCAGCATCTGCAATCTTAGACTGACTACATCCTAGACATTCTAGCTGACAGTTCAAGGCATTAGCAATGTAATACTGAAAAAGGGATAGTAGTTGTTGCTTTTACACAGTGCGTGATGTTTAGTTTGTTGATTGACTTGTTGTAATAATGTCAGGGGATATTTAAGGTGTTTTCCCCTTTGTGGTTTATTTCTTAGCATTAACAATAATTGCAGTTCTTATTGACAAGAAAAATTAAAAAAAAAAAAAGTAATTAAGTGCATTATTTCAAAATAATAAGGAATATTTACAGCAGCAATTTACATTGTAAATATTTATTTAGCAAATTTTCTCTTCAATTAACAAGAAAGATGACAAAAGAAACATTTTGAATTCATTTCACTGTTTACATACTTTGCAAAGTTCTTCAATAAAAAATAACATTATAAAAAAGGTTTTTGACTTTGAATATATAATTGCCACTACAGTTTACACACATAGCAAAGTGTTTTCTTTAATAAACCAAAATTATAAAAGAAATAGAGTTCACTGGCCATAAGTAGTTGCTGATGGGTAATGAGTGTGCGACGATCAGCACCACCTAATTTTTTACTATCTTACTAGAGACTGGAGATGGAATTGTTGCCAGTCCAGCTGGAGTTTTATAATCATCTCTTATGCTGTGGCATTAAGCTTGTGTGGGCCTGTGGTGTTTTGTTCTCTTTGTGTGTGTGTGTGTGTGTGTGGCACTAGTGAAGGAAGAAGAAACAGGAGGTTGAGATGACTACTAAAACTGGACTTGAGGTACTGGCAGTGTTTTCTCTTCTCTTTTTCTAGTTGAGCCATTTAGCTGATTCCTACTGAAAATGTATGGACTTGAGCTGAAGCTCAACACATCAGACAGGACTTGATGGCTTTTCTCCTGGTGCAGAAATCACATCTCCAGGTCCAGCGTAACAGTGAGCAGGAGAAGCATCACTGACACTGGAGACTCCTTCCATAAATGTTAAATAAACGTCTCCTTAAGTTAAGAAAATGTCACCATATCAATGATTAAACATGTTTTTAATCGGTTTATGTGTTACGCCCAAAGTCCCTGTGAATGAGCTGTAACTATAGAAACCATAATGTATTAGAATGAGCGCATTAATATAAACCTGCACTACTGTCAGAGCTGCTGTTATAGAAAATTAATCACCTCCTGATCAATCAGAATAGAGAACTGTAATGGATTTGTTGCTTTATTTTATTGAAAATGAAGAGAATATTAAAATTTTTCTAAATCTGGAGTCAGACCACAGACAGATACAGTTAGCAGAGACATATTTATCATCATTATCAACACATACAATATATTAGAACATTAAACGTTGTGTTTTTTGGGGAGAAAAGTTAGTGATTTTCACAAACACCATATTTAAAACATTGTAGTTATTTACCATAGATTAAATAATTTCAAAATATGCATTGAAAGTGATTTGGATTAAAAAAAAAAAAAAAAAACCCTTGCATATCAATATAGCGGCATGCTGACAAATCCTGACCTCAGTATTAAAAGTTTCTGTCTGGCATTTTGGTTGAAAATGAGTTAACCATGTAAACTTCAACACTGGGGGAAACTTTATTCTCCTGAGGTGTTATCTTTTATTTTGCAAAACTTTGATCGTAATATATGTAATATGTAATATATATATATGTATGTATTTAATTTCCAAACTCACAGATAAACTTGGATTTATAAGGTTCTGCCAGCCAATCATCATCCAGGCTGAATATGGGATGAACACAACTTAGCCTTAACCAATCATATACTGTAAGCTCTAATGTATTTTAAATAGTGTTAAAGGTTTTACAATGAAATTTCAGAGTTTAGAAACAACTTCAGATTTTAAAAAGTGAATGTGTATTTTACATCTTAGAATACGACCAAAAAATAAAATTAATTCAAAGTTGATTATTTTCTTTTTATATATCGTGTGATCGTAACAGGTTTAAAATGTTGTTCTGTACTGGCTTTATTACTGTTTATTAGGTATTTAATGACAGGTTGCTTAATATGAAACAAACTTTATAATGCTAAGGTCACGAGATATCATTTGATCCTTTTCTTTTGAAATTTTACAAGTTCGTTGTCTGACAGTTTTTAACATTTCCTTTTTAATTATTGTAAATTTAAATGACAGCTAAAATTAAAATTGTAAAATTACATGACAGATGACTGAGCAACAATGTGGCAGTGTGCAGGAATTTTACATAAAACACTACACACTTTATTTTGGATCACACAATCTCACAGATATAGAACCAAACCATGAGTAGAACCCAAACCCAGCGTACAGAGGCTGAGTGAATGTGGTGTGGACTCTGTGGAGGAGCTTCATCGTGTCAGAGACGCTGTAGAAGGACAGAGTTCCTGCACTGTGATCCACATACACTCCTATTCTGGAGGATGATGGAACTCTGAGCTCAGTCACAATGTTGTTGTGACAGAAACAGAGAGAAGAAGAAGAAGAACACCGCAGACTCCAGGACTGATTGTTGCGTCCAAACACACACTCATAACCCCGTCCTTTCCTGCTGATGTCTTTATATGAGACTGATATGAACACAGAACCATCACTGCTCCTTTCCACCTCCCAGTAACAGCGTCCACACACACTCTCCTTACACAACACCTGTTGCCAAGAGGCAAATCTCTCTGGATGATCAGAGTACTGCTGTTCTCTCTCACTGCATGTCACCGCTCTGTTCTTCTCAGACAGAATGAGGTTACGATGTGCCGTGTTGGGATCCAGAGTCAGATAACAGAAATCTGAAATAAAAGAGAAAAACAAACTGAACATGGCATGTTTTATTAAAAGTGTAAGCGCTAAGTGTATAGCCAATTCAATAATTTGCTTTTTAATATTTAACCGGAGAGTTGTAGTTTTTCGCCGTCCTTTTATCAATACAAAGAAGCGTACCCGGAAGTGCAAATGGACTACATTTCCCATGAGGAGGGCACCTCCGCCATTACTAATTTACATTGTAGAAAGAGCCAGCGTGAGTTAAACAGAAGATGAACGAGGCTGCAGATACAGGTCAAGAGCTTCGGTTAATGTTCACATCAAACATCAGAATCAGGAAAAACTCAATGTTTTTGTTTGTCACACCATTCTGATTTACTGATTTTTTTGACCACACCTGATTTTTTCAAGCCTGTCAGACCTTTGGAAAGGGGGTCCCCACAAGGTATAAAAACAAGTATAGATGTGTGTGCGCGTGGGTGTCTGTGTGCGTGTCCGTGTCCGTGTGCATGTGGTGTGTTTGTGTGTGTGTGTTTTAAATGTACATTTCAGAAAATCTTCTCTGCTCTGTGGCTCTGGTAGTGAAATGATCTGAACTGCTGCAGCTGCAGAGACAAAAATGGAAATAAAGACAAAAAGCATCATCAGGTTGTGTAAAAGTTGGAAACAGTTTAAAGTGATACAGTCAGTTTATTCATTTTAAATCAGTATTTTAGTTAAAAGGTGAGTAAACTGTCTGCAAAAAGAAAGTAAGAGCACTGCTAAGAAATAACACTTCACAGAGCGAGTAAAGACGTCCATCATTGTGTTTCTCCAGCAGGAACAGCTCCTCTTACCATGTGGAGAGATTTTGTTGAATTCCTCCTCACAGAATTCCTCGAGTCTCTTCTTCAGATCTGAGAGAGAATTCCTCACTCCATCAAATGAGAGATGTTGATGGACAGTGATGCTGGATGTGTGAAAGTTTGGTCTGTGTAGTTGGGGAGACTGACGTCCAGAAGCTAAAGCCTACAGAAAGCAAATTAAAATTCAAAAATAAACAGCACACACAAAGAAATTACTTTGGAAAGTAAAAGAAAAGAATAAGGATTTTGTAGCACAGTGTTGCATCTCTCAGTTCATGATTTTTTAAAGTGGTCATATTTACAAACATCAACGTTCTGTCACTACATTACCCAGCATGCATTACACAAATACATCATATAATCATTATGAATCCTCCATCCTCCAACTGTCACGATAAACACATCAGACAAATGAAGTCATAGCTACTCGATCCCAAATCCACAAACTAATATTACTGAACTTAGCTAAGAACCGAAGTCGAGTTAAAAAGAAGCTAAACAGCACTAAACAATAACAAACAATAATAAACTGTGAAGTCACCTGATCTCAGGATAACACCAGACACACTTGTGATGTCAGACAGGGACATTTATTGTTGCTATAACAAGAGGTGTTTTCGAGAGTGTGTGAGGAACAGCTGGCTCTGTAGATCAGACAGTAACTGATACCTGGAGGAAATGGATGTGATCGTGTGTGTGTGAAAGCTGCTCCAGCTCAGTGACTCTCCTCTGAAGATCAGCAATCTCTTGCTCCAGTTGCTCCAGGAGTCGTTCAGCTCGACTCAGTTCAGCCTTCTCCTGAGCTCTGATCAGCTCCGTCACCTCCGAGCGCTTTTTCTCCAGGGAGCTGATCAGCTCAGTAAAGATCCTCTCACTGTCCTCCACTGCTGTCTGTGCACTGAGCTGTTAGGAGACACACACACACATACACACACAAGATTTAAAGCTCATCTATTATTCCCTCTCTTATTGGGACTCTAAGTGACTCGTTGTCCATGTTGTGTGTGTTTCTAGGAGCAGCTCTGTCTCTGCTCACTGCTCACCTTTATAGTGTTCACAGCCTGTTTCAGCTCCTGCACCTTCTTTTGCTTCTCCTGGATTCTCTGCTGGGATTTCATCTGCTCCTGCTTTAACTCACTCTGAGGACACATCAATTATTTTCAGCTCTTTATGAAGTACATTCATCTTTATTAGTTCCTAAATCACAATACCTAATCACCTGGCAGCACAGTGTTGTAGAATTTCTATATGGTTACTGCATTTTGTAGTGTTACTAGCTAAAAATAAATTCCATGCTGCTTATGGTGAGTGGCAAAATAAAGAGTAAAAATGGAGTTTTTGGCTGGTGGAAAAGGCCAGACTGATTACCAAAACAACTGCTGCTAACTTAATTCAAATTTATTTGTATTGTGCTTTTAACAATAAAAATTTTCACAAATTAGCTTAACTCTCTGAGTGATACTAAAGAAGTCCATAAAAATGATATAGACATTGTTACAGTAAATTTTCAGTTATGTTTTAACTGTAAATGTTCTGTAGATTTCATGTCATAGGTTTTTTGTTATGATTCTCTGTGATTCTTTTTTGATAGGATTCTCTGTGCTCTGAGTCCAGTTAGCTAGCAGATGGAAGATTAGCCCAGTGGATGAATGCTAGATGTGGATGAACTCTGGCCACTGTAGATTCTCGGAGGCAGGGCTTTGTGTATGTGACATGGATGGGAGGTGGGGCAGAAGAGTAAAAAAAAAAAAAAACTAAGTTGTAAAAAGGTTGGATGAAGGTGTGCTGTCTTGGATGCCTGCGAGGGAGATTCTGAAGTCCAGAGGAGTTCAAGATAAAATTCAGCTCCAATCTTCCGTCTCCTCAGTGATCTGCACCAAAGTACTAGTTTAAGTCTGTTTAAATGCACAGTCATTATATCATCTTATATGAAGTAACTCACAAATCTGATACTTTTTTTTGCTTCATTTTTTAAAAAGGTTACTTAAAGGGCTTTTTTTTTTTTGCTACACTATATCATCAAATGTTTGTGCACACCTGACCATCACACCCATATGTGGTTCTTCCCCACACTGGTGCTACAAAATTGGAAGCACACAATTGTATAGAATGTCTTTGTATGCTGTAACATTACAATTTCCCTTCACTGGAACTAAAAGGCCCAAACCTGTTCCAGCATGACAATGCTCCTGTGTACAAAGTGAGCTCCATGAAGACATGGTGTGTTGAGGTTGGAGTGGAAGAACTCGAGTGTCCTGCACAGAGCCCTGACCTCAACCCCACTGAACACCTTTTGGATCAACTGGAATGCTGACTTCTAGATTGTTTCTAGATGGGAAAATATCATTTAAATGATTTAATTTTGCAAAGTTTTCTCATTCTCACCTGTTTCTCAGCTCTTTCTGCTGTGGCTGTGACGGTGTCGTGGCCTTTGTGATTATCCATCGTACACAAATAACAGATGCAGGTTTGATCAGTACGACAGTAGATCTCAATCAGCTTGTTATGTTGAGAGCAGATCTTCTCTTGTAGTTTCGCTGAGGCTTCAATTAATGTGTGTTTTTTCAAAGCAGGACGTTCTAGATGAGGTTTAAGATGAATTTCACAATAACAAGCCAGACACATGAGACAGGACTTGACGGCTTTGCGTTTTCTCCCGGTGCAGAAATCACACTCCACATCTCCAGGTCCAGTGTAACAGTGAGCAGGAGAAGCAGCTTGGAGTTCAGTCTTCTTCAGTTTCTCCACCACTTCAGCCAGCATGTTGTTTCTGTGTAGAACAGGCCTTGGAGTGAAAGTGTGTCTGCACTGAGGACAGCTGTAGACGCCCTGCTGATCCTCCTGATCCCAGCAGCCATTAATACACACCTTACAGAAACTGTGACCACAGGGGATAGCCACCGGATCCTTCAGGAGATCCAGACACACTGGACAGCTGAACTGGTCCTGATCTACTGAAATACTGGCCTCGGCCATTTTTCCGAAATCAAGCACACACAGAGACGGAGAGAGAGATAGAGAGAGGGAGCAGGTTTTTTTTTTTTTACTTTGAATGAACTTTGAGCTTCTGTTTCTATAGTGTGACAGAGAGAGCGGGTGGAGCTTTAAATAAAGAGAGTGTAGCTCTCATGACTGTACATGACTGTAATGGTATAGTGTAATATAATGTGAGTAATTATTAAAGTTGTTAATGTGACATCAGGAGTTTTGTGTTTTCTAATGGATCAAATAAAGATAGTGTCATGGTTATGTAGCGTGTCTGGACCGGCACGCAGTCATACAAAGACCACACACAGAATGAGATCCAGCTCTGGCTTTAATCTGCAACAGGAGAACTAATCAGTGGATCACAGGCGACAGCTTCTCCCTCTCTGGTATACACAGAGTTGTTTGTGGAGAGAAGCATCGGTACATGCATTCATTAGCCTCTTAACAGGTAGACTGAGGCTATTACATAATCAACTAAACAAAAAACTGAAATACATGTAAATAAAAACTAATCACAATATACAGACTTTGTGTCTTCCTTATAACACATCAATATACTTATTAATACATTACAATTTACATATTACAGTGTTTTATATTCTATTTTACATAAACATATTTATTCAATTAAATATTTATATACTATAACGTACTATAATATATATATATATATATATATATATATAATACCACTCATATCAATAAATCCATATTTTTTACACATTACATTGCTTTGGCCCATGTATGGAGGTTTGTCATACACTGCCTGGACAAGAAACTGGAACCGGTGGAGCTCAGCTTTCTACAGCTCAGCCCAGGTCACCTTTCTCTCCAGCGCATTGTCCCATCTAGTCCAGGTGCCTTGCTGTTTCATACCACCCTTCAGGTCCGCTCTTCGTCCATTGCTGTTCCCACCTTCCTCTGAACCAGACAGCACCTCTCTTTTCCTTAACAGAAATTATTAATCATATTTCTGTTTCTGTGTAGACTATTATACACTCTATCCTATTTGTTGCTTCAGTCAGTTATAACAATTAAAATGTAATTTCAGATGTTGTATTCATCTGATTTATTTTAGAATGCCTTAATTAAAATTGACATTTGTCTTCACTCAGTGTTAATCAGGTCAGAAAAGTAAGAAAATATTTAACCAGACAACACCCATCATATAGGCTTTTTATCAGTTTATAGCGGCACATGATGATGTTAATTTTTAACACTGTACAACAGGTCATCTCTGTGTGATATGTGAACAGATTTCTGCACAACCATCTGTATATACTGTTTATGTTATACATTTGTTGTATATATTATTCACTGCCATTTTTGCACACCTGTTTTTTGCTCAATTTTTCTTTAATATTTATTACTTTTACTTTTTTTGATGTTGTATATTACTTTATGTAATATTTTCAGGATGTTTTTGTAGATCTAATGCTCAGCAGAACAAGAGTGAAACTTTAACTGTAGTTAATAATCATCCACACAGCTCATAATGCATAAACAGCTGTGATTAAGAAATTTACCCTTACCCAGACAAGTAACTTAATCCTTTAAACTTTGAAATTTCTGTGAATCCAACAGCTTTCAGTCTTTTACGTGTGAACTGTATTATATACATACTAGAGTGAGTTAAAGGAGGATCAGAGGAAACAGGGGTGGCTCGTATCAGTGGGGTATCAGTGCCCCGCCAACTTGTATTAAAAGAATTTTGGCATTCACATCATCTTATTTGCAGTTAACACACATTTTAAAGGCTATTATTTGGGACCACCAGCAGTCACAGGAAAGACACATAGAATGATATGAAGTGAGGCTATGTGCTAACAGTAACGAGTCCAGCACTGTAGATCACACAGCCAATCAGTAAAAGCCATGTCATGTGAGTGACACACCCCCTATATTTGAGCTCCAGTGGGCTATATTCTTATAGACAGTGTTAATAATGTTTCCGTAATACGGCATCAGCAGTCGTGTTACGGTCTCAGTCGCAGATGTAATGTAATGTAATGAAGTCATGGCCGAGGTGGATTATTTACTCTATCATCATTTTCCCCCTAAAATGTGTTTGGAGAAGAAATTAAAATGTGATAGATTGAGCACACATTGTCTAACCAAAGTAGAAATAACACAAAAAGGGACAGACAACAGAACTGTACATGTAGTGTGTTTGATTTGAATGAAAGAGTTACAGCTTTTCTGTTTACTGTGTTTACTATTCAGGGGAAATGCAGTATGAACCCAGTCAAGCATTACGGGCTTGAAACACTAAAGAATTATAAATCACTAATGCCCCAGATAGCAAAGAAACCTTGATTCAACGTCTATTTGTAGTTGTATAGGTCAGTATCAACAACATTCACTGTTTGGTCAAAATCATAACGTTTGTTCTCTGTCGAAACTTAGCTGGAGAAATCGCAGCTCTGCGCATGCGCATCATTTGGATCGTAACGGCCAACTGCCACTTCACGCTGAGGTAAAGGAAAGCAAAAAAGTATATTTTGTTCGTCACTTTAATATAGTGGTTTCCATGTGTAATGTTAAATATCATTTTAGAGTTGTAATGTTTTATATTTTGAAGCTTTTCTAACGTTCCTGCTTCAGTGTTGTGTAATTTATCGTCCTGTTTGCGCGCGTGAGCTAAAGCAGCAGCTAACTCTGAGGTAAATATTGGAACCGTTGTAATTATTTAAATTGGCAAATTGAACACGACAAACTTAACATTTATAACTTTATAAGTTTATTATTTTCTAAACGTTAAGAGAGTAAGGTCATTTCGAGTGGAAATGAGCCACAAAACTCAGTTTATTTTGATTAATCGCAGCGCGAGGGGGGAAACTGTAGCCGTTCCCGTAAAACGAAGGCTTTAAGACCAAGCAGAAGCCTCTGCCTGCTCGTTTCTTCGGCAGTGGGCGGGAGTAATGCGCAAGCGGCAATCCCATTGGCTAGCGCTCACCGTCTGCGGTTTGAATTCAGCAAATCAGTTCGGGCGAAGCAACAACCTGATTAATATTAATAAGCCCAACAGCCTATCAGACATTAGCGTGACAGACACTGAGCAGCTGACAATATGTACTCTAAAAAGAGAAGTCACCTTTGACAATTGTAAGTTAATGTTGATAAATAGATAAATATTTTACACTGTAGTAACTTTGAGTGTGTTTTTAATCTCAGACCTCATTATTGTTAGTCTTTTTTTCACAGAAACCTGCCAATAATTCTCTAAGTTCTGCATTTCATTCATGTTGGAATAGACCTGTATGACTTACTTTCTTCTGTGGAACCCAAACTGTGTGATCCTGAAGATTTGTGCCGCCTCCTTCCCATGTCATTTCAGGGAGCTTTGAAGCTTCACAAGGATGCAAAAGTACCATGAAAGTTTTATTTAAAAAAAAAAAAGTGTATCAGTGAATAACAACTTAAAATTCATTCTGTTTCTCACACAGAGCTATTATATGACTTCAGAAGACTTGGAATATATGCAAACTGTGACAAACTGGATAATTTTTCTAATCAGTTTTTATATTTTTATTTTCTTTATTGTCCCAGTATTTTACATTTGTTATTTTTGTCTTTCAGGTGCATTTCCAAAAAACCCTTCAAAACAAGAGAATGAAAGAAACAAGCTAGAACAAGCGCCACTAATAACTAGAATTTACACTGTCTGAAATTTGGGAAATATTTAAAACTGAAATCATAGAATATAGAGAAATGAAATAGAATGAGAGGGTCTGGGTGTTTGGCCCCTGAAAATGCTTCTTGCAGCTTTAATTATTATTATTATTATTATTATTATTATTATTATTGATGTGGGAAACCAAGACAAAATATTGTTTTAACAGAATACATGTTTTTACAAATAATTAGAATTTATTTTATAGCTTACAAGTAACCTGGAGAAACTGGTGAACAATAAACACAATGGATCAGTATCTGGATTAGTAAATGATATTTATTCATGTATAATTCTTATTACTTCTACTATTATTATTATTAGTAGTAGTAGTAGTAGTATGAATACAGATCATATTTATTTTATATATAAACTATAATTTGAAATTAAAATAGTATTGCTAAGATCAACAATAATAATAGTTAATATTATTTTAATAATATATTTTATACATAAATAAGAACCACAATGGTAAAAGACACAAAAAAGAATTAAAATTATCAGTCCCAATAAACACACAGGAGCATGTGGGTGGAGTACACATCGTTTAATTAACAATCACAATCATAAAACACAACCAGAAAAGACAGAAGCTGCAATCTTGAACATTTACTGAACAGCGACCTCTAGTCACAGATTTCTCTGCGTCACCGATTTCAGCACAGCTCGCGCGCTGCACTTCTCACTCCTCGATCCTTTTCTTCTGAAATTTTACTAGTTTCTTGTCTGACAGTTCATTTTTAACATTTCCTTTTTAATTATTGTAAAATGACCAATCTGTTTTAATTAATAAATTTAAATGACTGTGTTTTTGTGCAGATGGATTGTGTGCTAGTGAGACAGATGACTGAGCAACAATGTGGCAGTGTGCAGGAATTTTACATAAAACACTACACACTTTATGTTGGATCACACAATCTCACAGATGTAGAACCAGAACCCCAGTAGAACCCAAACCCAGCATATAGAGGCTGAGTGAATGTGGTGTGGACTCTGTGGAGGAGCTTCATCGTGTCAGAGACGCTGTAGAAGGACAGAGTTCCTGCACTGTGATCCACATACACTCCTATTCTGGAGGATGATGGAACTCCGAGCTCAGCCTTAATGCTGTTGTGATAGAAACAGAGAGAAGAAGACGAAGAACACTCCAGACTCCAGGACTGATCGTTGAGTCCAAACACACACTCATCACCCGGTCCTTTCCTGCTGATGTCTTTATATGAGACTGTTATGGACAGACGAGCACCTCTCCACTCCACCTCCCAGTAACAGCGTCCACACACACTCTCTTTACACAACACCTGCCACCAGTAATCAAATCTCTCTGGATGATCAGAGTACTGCTGCTCTCTCTCACTGCATCTCACTGCTCTGTTCTTCTCAGACAGAATGAGGTTACGATGTACCGTGTTGGGATCCAGAGTCAGATAACAGAAATCTGAAATAAAAGAGAAAAACAAACGGAACATGGCATGTTTTATTAAAAGTGTAAGCGCTAAGCATATAGCCAATACAATAATTAGCTTTTCGCCATCCTTTTATCAGTACAAAGAAGCGTACCCGGAAGTGCAAATGGATTGCATTTCCCATGAGGAGGTCACCTCCGCCATTACTAATTTACATTTTAGAAAGAACCAATGTGAGTTTAACAGAAGACGAACGCAACATACAAGGTAAGCGTGTTATTTTTTGCAGCTTTGTTATTAGTTTCTGGTTACAAATATAAGAATTAAAAAGAAATAATATTATGGAAGCGTGTGCAGAAAGTTTGAGAAGTTAGTGTAGCAGCTCGCTGGATAACTGTGGTGCACTAATACTGTCCTCCTAATGAGAAGAAATGCACAGTCAGATTATCAAAGTGTTCTCCTAGTAATCCTAACACTCAGCTAGACACACCTTACACCATGACCATCATGTCTGAAAAGTACTGTTTCATTTACTATTATTATTATTATTATTATTATTATTATGAAGGGCAAGTCCTTTCAGAGTGTTGTTTTTTTTTTTATCTGTAATGCAGATGACAGTAGTAGACAGCAGTGTTCTGGCACACATAGTGTGTAAATATATATATATATATATATATATATATATATATATACACACTGTGTATACAGTGCAGTACCAGTCAAAAGTTTGTACCCACCTTCTTATTCAATGGTTTTTCTTTATTTTTATTGTTTTCATCATTGTATATTAATACTGAAGACATCAATCTATGAAAGAACATGTATGGAATTATGTAGTAAACAAAAACGTGTTAAATAACCCAGAATTTGTTTTATATTTTCGATTCTTCAAAGTA
>CM040483.1:2039811-2113979 GCA_022758105.1 Pangasianodon gigas
TGTGTATACAGTGCAGTACCAGTCAAAAGTTTGTACCCACCTTCTTATTCAATGGTTTTTCTTTATTTTTATTGTTTTCATCATTGTATATTAATACTGAAGACATCAATCTATGAAAGAACATGTATGGAATTATGTAGTAAACAAAAACGTGTTAAATAACCCAGAATTTGTTTTATATTTTCGATTCTTCAAAGTAGCCACCTTTTGCTTTGATGACAGCTATGCACACTCTTGGCATTCTCTCAGTCAGCCTCATGAGGTAGTCACCTGAAATGGTTTTCCAATAATCTTGAAGGAGTTCCCAGAGGTGTTGAGTACTTGTTGGCTGCTTTTCCTTCACTCTCCAGTCCAACTCATCCCAAAGCATCTCAGCTGGATTTAGATCAGGTGATTGTGGAGGCCAGGTCATCTGATGCAGCACTCCATCACTCTCCTTCTTGGACAAATAGCTGTTACATAACCTAGAGGTGTGTTTGGGGTCATTGTCCTGTTGGAAAACAAATGATGGCCCCACTAAGTGCAAACCAGAGGGGATGGCATGTCTCTGCAAAATGCTGTGGTAGCCATGCTGGTTAAGTGTGCCCTCAATTTTGACTAAGTCACCAACAGTGTCAGCAGCAAAGAACCCCCACAGTGGGAACCACACATTCAGGAACTGTCCATTCACCCTCTCTACGTTTAACAAAGATACAGTGGTTAGAACCAAAAATCTCAAATTTGGACTCATCAGACCAAAGGACAGATTTCCACTGATCTAATGTCCATTCCTTGTGTTTCTTGGCCCAAGCAAGTCTCTTCTGCTTGTTGTTCTTCCGAAGTAATGGTTTCTTTGCCGCAATTCGACCACGAAGGCCTGACTCACGCAGTCTCCTATAAACAGTGGATGTTGAACTATGTCTGCCACTTGAACTCCGAGAAGCATTTATGTGGGCTGTAATCTGAGGTGCTGTAAATTGGCAATTTCTGAGGCTGGTAATTCTAATAAACTTATCCTCTGCAGCAGAGGTAGCTCTTGGTCTTCCTTTCCTGGGATGGTCCTCATGAGAGCCAGTTTCATCATAGCGTTTTATGGTTTTGGCGACTGCACTTGGGGATACATTTGAAGTTCTTGACATTTTTCATATTGACTGACCTTCATTTCATAAAGTAATGATGGGCTGTCTTTTCTCTTTACTTTATATGGATATTACATAATATGGATTTGTACAGTAGTTGTAGTAGCACTAATAGGGCTATTGACTCTGTACCCACCCTTCCTCTGCACAAGACAACTGATGGTCTAAAGCACATTAAGAAGGCAAGAAATGTCACAAATTAACTCTTGAGAAGGCACACCTGTGAGTTGAAAACCATTCCAGGTGACTACGTCGTGAATCTGATGAGAGAATGCCATGAGTGTGCAAAGCTGTCATCAAAGCCAAATGTAGTATGTGTGTTTGAAGCTAAATGCACCCTATGCATCTTTTCAACATGGGGCACAAAGACTTTTTTTTTTTCTGTAATCACTAGTGTGCTAGAGGTTCTTTACTCTCACTCTCCAATTTAATAGGAACACCTGTACACCTGCTCATTTATGCAGTTATCCAATCAGCCAATCATGTGGCAGCAGCACAATGTATAAAATCATGCAGGTCAAGAACTTCATCTAATGTTTACATCAAACATCAGAATCAGGAAAAACTCAATGTTTTTTGTTTTTCACACCACTCTGAGTAAACTCTAGAGACTGTTGTGTGTGAAAATCCCAGGAGATCAGCAGTTTCTGAAATACTCAAACCAGCTCATCTGGCACCAACAACCATGCCACGGTTAAAGTCACAGAGTTCACACTTTTTCTTCATTCTGATGTTTGATGTGAACATTAACTGAAGCTCTTGACCTGGATCTGCTTTGAATTTAAATAAAATACAAAAATCTGTTTAACATGCCTGTTTCTAAGGTAAGAATTGTGTTTGTAGGTTAAAATTGTGTTTGTAGGTTAAAATTATGTCTGTTTCTGCTTTTATATGCATACCTGCTGTTACATTTGCTATTCAGTAAGCCAATGAAAAAAAAGCTATTTGGTCCCCTGTAACAATAGTCCACTGAGGCGAGCATAGTGAAGAACCCAAGTGCAGCTTTTATTTAACAAAGTGAAATCCAAAATACAAATACAGACTTGCCTGGACTTGAACAGACTTGGCATGAACAAACTAGACACGAACAGACTGCAGGTTACAACATCAATACATGACCAGAGACAATGGCTACATGAGGGCTATATATACACCAAACAATCAAGGTCACATGACACAATCCAACCAGTGAGGAACAAGACACATGACTTAACCAACCAATCAGAACATGACACAAAGACAAGGGTAGCACATGACAAGATCACATGTGGGGCAAGGAACACATGGGAAATGGAGTCCAGAAAACAATGGAGCTGAAGGACACCAGGGCGGAGCAGGCGGAGCTGAAGAGCACCAGGGCGGAGCAGATGGGTCCGAAGACCCCCACGGCGGAGCAGACGACCACCACAGCAGAGCAGATGTCCACCAACGTAGAGCTAACGAGGCAGGTGCCCACCAAGGCGGATCAGGCGGGACTGGCACAGAGAGCACAGAGGTTAATAACGGCCTCTGCGGTCGAGACAGGACAGGCCGAGAGTTCACAGACGGTCTCCTTGACCATAACAGGACAGGCAGAGGATTCAGAAGCGGACACCACCGACTCGGGAGGTTCTGCAGTGGAAACTGCTACCTCGGGAGGAGCTGGAGCGGATGCCACTGATTTGAAAGGTTCTGCAGCGGGAGCTGCCACCTCAGGAGGAGCTAGAGTAGACGCTGACGACTTGAGAGGTTCTGCAGCAGATGCCGCCACCTCTGGGGCAGACTCGTGGACAGGGGAGGCCTCTGGGGCAGACTCGTGGAGTGCAGTGTGCAGTGTGAAGTGCAGTGTGCAGCCCAAACACTCAGGATGGCTATCGCCATCACGGGCAGCACAGTAGACAGTGGCATGCTCGCCGGGCTTGAGTGTGCTGAGGCTGTGAGGCTTGAAAGTGTAGAGACCACTGGGATGCCAGCCACTCGCACTGACATCAGAGGTAGATCCATCACACTGGCAATCAGTCTCATCTGTCCTGGCCCAAGCTCCGCATCCGCAGGAACTTGGGTACTATAGCCCCCCCCCTCAAAAAAAATTCTTAGGGGAAACTTGCATGGCATCCATGGCATGACAGGGTTCTGGCAAGGTGGCCATGGCATGACAAGGCTCTGGCGTGGCAGCCATCTTGACTGTAAGCTCTGACATGGCAGACATGATGGGTCGAGACTCAGGAGTAGCAGCCGTGACATGACGAGGTTCTAACGTGATGGCCGGGGACTCAGGCGCGGCGGCCATCTTGGCCGGGGACTCAGGCGCGGCGGCCATGTCGTGACGAGGCTCTGGAATGGCAGCAGTTTTGTACAAAGTCTCTGGGTTGGCAGCCATTATGGGACGAGACTCTTGAGTGGCGGCCATTTTGTGAAGAGGCTCTTGAGTGGCCGGCATGACGTCAGCAGGCCCTGGCTTGGGAGGCATGACGTGAGCAGGCCCTGGAGTGGGAGGCATGACGTGAGCAGGCACTGGAGTAGCAGACATGATGTGAGCAGGCCCTGGAGTAGCAGACATGATGTGAGCAGGCTCTGGAGTAGCAGACATGACATGAACAACTCCTGACATGACGGTCGGGACATGACAATGCTCCGGTGTGGTGGGTACCGGAAGATAGCAGGGTTCCTCATCCACAATCCCCACAGTGAACGAGGAACCACTCAACCGGAGTGCAAAGTCAATATATTTAGCCAGAGTCCAGTGAGGCGTGTGACGTGGCAGTAACAAAGAGATTTCTTTTGTGAGGCCAAAACGGAAAATGTCTTTGACGGCCACATCATTAAAATCCACTAAATGGCACAATCCACAAAAGTCCTCAACATAATCCTCTATGGCCCTGTCACCTTGACGAAGGTAGAGGAGGTGAGAAACTGCTGGGTTCATGGTAGCGGTCGTGTATTCTGTAACAATTGTCCACTGAGGCGAGCGTAATGAAGAACCCAAGTGTAGCTTTTATTTAACAAAGTGAAATCCAAAATACAAATACAGACTTGCCTGGACTTGAAAAGACTTGGCATGAACAAACTAGACACGAACAGACTGCAGGTTACAACATGACCAGAGACAATGGCTACATGAGGGCTATATATACACCAAACAATCAAGGTCATATGACATAATCCAACCAGTGAGGAACAAGACACATGACTTAACCAACCAATCAGAACATGACACAAAGACAAGGGTAGCACATGACAAGATCACATGTGGGGCAAGGAACACATGGGAAATGGAGTCCAGAAAACAATGGCAAGAGTCCGGGGTGGAGTGCCCTCTAGTGGAGTTCATGGGCACTCCAGCTGGGGATCGTAACATCCGCAAAAGAAATGAAAACAGCTGGTGTGTGTGAGGGTGGACCTCACATATACTAAATACCGGAAACAGGTCCTACAAGTGACCTCTATATATGTGTGTGTGTGTGTGCATGTTGGGTGTAAATGTTTGTGTGCGTGTTTGTGTGTATGTGCATGTTGGGTGTACATGTGTGTGCGTGTGTGTGTGCATTCTGTGTGTGTGTACGTGTGTGTGTGTGCATGTACGTGCTGGTTGGGTGTACGTGTGTGTGTGTGTGCACGCATTCTGTGTGTGTGTGTGTGTGCTTGTACATGTGTGTACGTGTGTGTGTGTGTGTGTGTGTCTGTGTGTTTTAGACGTACATTTCAGAAAATCTTCTCTGCTCTGTGGCTCTGGTAGTGAAATGATCTGAACTGCTGCAGCTGTGGAGAGAAAAATGGAAATGAAGACAAAAAGCATCATCACGTTATGTAAAAGATGGAAACAGTTTAAAGTGATACAGTCAGTTTATTCATTTTAAATCAGTATTTTAGTTAAAAGTGTCAGGTGAGTAAACTGTCTGCAAAAAGAAAGCAGGAGCATTGCAAAGAAATAACACTTCATAGAGCGAGTAAAGACGTCCATCATTGTGTTTCTCCAGCAGGAACAGCTCCTCTTACCATGTGGAGGGATTTTGTTGAATTCCTCCTCACAGAATTCCTCGAGTCTCTTCTTCAGATCTGAGAGAGAATTCCTCACTCCATCAAATGACAGATGTTGATGGACAGTGATGCTGGATGTGTGAAAATCTGGTCTTTTGTGTCGGGGAGACGGATGTCCAGAAGCTAAAGCCTACAGAAAGCAATTTACACTTCAAAGAAAGAAAACAGTACACACAAACAAAGTACTTTGGAAAGTAAAAGAAAAGAATAAGGATTTTGTAGCACAGTGTTGCATCTCTCAGTTTGTCTTTTTGCAAAATTCATGATTTTTAAAAGTGTATTTACATCCATCAATGATCACTACATTACCCAGCATGCATTACACAAATACATCATACAATCATTATGAATCCTCCTTATATGCCATCAGTTTTTAATGTCGTAGCCATAGATATAGGAAAACAGTAGATACATTAGTCAGTGTTGGGGGCTACTGTGATCCTTCATTGCTCAACTGTCACGATAAACACACCAGACACGTGAAGTCATAGCTACTCGATCACAGATCCACAAACTATTAATAATGAACTTAACTAAGAACCGAAGCCAAGTTAAAGAGAAGACAAACAGCACTAAACAATAACAAACAGTAATAAACTGTGAAGTCACCTGATCTCAGGATAACACCAGACACACTTGTGATGTCAGACAGGGACATTTATTGTTGCTTTAATGAGAGGTGTTTTAGAGAGTGTGTGAGGAACAGCTGGCTCTGTAGATCAGACAGTGAGTGTTACCTGGAGGAACTGGATGTGATCATGTGTGTGTGAAAGCTGCTCCAGCTCAGTGACTCTCCTCTGAAGATCAGCAATCTCCTGCTCCATTTGCTCCAGGAGTCGTTCAGCTCGACTCAGTTCAGCCTTCTCCTGAGCTCTGATCAGCTCCGTCACCTCCGAGCGCTTTTTCTCCATGGAGCTGATCAGCTTAGTAAAGATCCTCTCACTGTCCTCCACTGCTGTCTGTGCACTGAGCTGTTAGGAGACACACACACACACATACACACACAAGATTTAAAGCTCATCTATTATTCCCTCTCTTATTGGGACTCTAAGTGACTCGTTGTCCATGTTGTGTGTGTTTCTAGGAGCAGCTCTGTCTCTGCTCACTGCTCACCTTTATAGTGTTCACAGCCTGTTTCAGCTCCTGCACCTTCTTCTGCTTCTCCTGGATTCTCTGCTGGGATTTCATCTGCTCCTCCTTTACCTCACTCTGAGGACACATCAATTATTTTTAGCTCTTTATGAAGTACATTCATCTTTATTAGTTCCTACATCACAATACCTAATCACCTGGCAGCACAGTGTTGTAGAATTTCTATATGGTTACTGCATTTTGTAGTGTTACTAGCTACAAATAACTTCCAAGCTGCTTTTGGTGACTAGCAAAATAAAGAGTAAAACTTGAGTTTTTGGCTGGTGTAAAAGGCCAGACTGATTACCAAAACAACTGCTGCTGACTTCAATTTAATTCAAATTTATTTGTATTGTGCTTTTAACAATAAAAAAGCACAAAGGAGCTTAACTCTCTGAGTGATATTAATGAAATCCATAAAAATGATATAGACATTGTTATACAGTAAATATTCAGTTATGTTTTAACTGTAAATGTTCTGTAGATTTCATGTCATGGGTTTTTTGTTTAGACAGGATTCTCTGTGCTCTGAGTCCAGTTAGCTAGCAGATGGAAGATTAGCCCAGTGGATGAATGCTAGATGTGGATGAACTCTGGCCACTGTAGATTCTTGGAGGCAGGGCTTTGTGTATGTGACATGGATGGGAGGTGGAAGAGTAAAAAATGAAGGATGAAGGTGTGATGGTTCCCTTCACTGGAACTAAGTGGCCCAAACCTGTTTAAAGGGCTTTTTTTCAACTGTTACCACAAAGTTGCAAGCACACAATTGTGTATAATGTCTTTGTATGCTGTAGCATTACAATTTCCCTTCACCTTTCCTAAGAGGCCCAAACCTGTTCTAGCAAAGTGAGTTCCATGAAGACATGGTGTGTTAAGTTTGGAGTGTAAGAACTCAACTGTCCTGCACAGAGCCCTGACCTCAACCCCACTGAACACCTGTGGGATGAAGTGAAACCGACTGCATCCCAGACCTCCTCACCAACATCAGTGCCTGATCTCACTAATGCTCTCATAGCTGAATGAACACAAATCCCCACAGCCACGATCCAAAATCTACTGGAAAGCCTTCCCAGAAGAGTGTGTGTGTGTGTGTGTGTGTGTGTATGTTCATCTGCCTCGCCCTGTCACAGTTCGGTGTTAGCTGAATTGTTCACTAACTGATCTGACCAGATTACGATTATCACTGAGGATAAATTTAACACTGTGTTGGCCAGAACACATATAATTTTAATAAGCTTTTACAGAATCCTTCTGATTGATACACATTGAAATTAAGGTTTTAAATCATATAACTGTCTAACGCACCTGTTTCTAGATGGGAAAATATAATTAAGATGATTTGATTTTGGAAAGCTTTCTCATTCTCACCTGTTTCTCAGCTCTTTCTGCTGTGGCTGTGACGGTGTCGTGACCTTTGTGATTATCCATCGTACACAAATAACAGATGCAGGTTTGATCAGTACGACAGTAGATCTTTAGCACTTCATTGTGTTCAGAGCAGATCTTCTCTTGCAGTTTTGCTGAGGCTTCAATTAATGTGTGTTTTTTCAAAGCAGGAACTTCTAGATGAGGTTTAATATGAATTTCACAGTAAGAAGCCAGACACATCAGACAGGACTTGATGGCTTTGTGTTTTCTCCCGGTGCAGAAATCACACTCCACGTCTCCAGGTCCAGCGTAACAGTGAGCAGGGGAAGCAGCTTGAAGTTCAGTCTTCTTCAGTTTCTCCACCACTTCAGCCAGCATGGTGTTTCTGCGTAGAACAGGCCTTGGAGTGAAAGTGTCTCTGCACTGAGGACAGCTGTAGACGCCCTTCTGATCCTCCTGATCCCAGCAGCCATTAATACACACCTTACAGAAACTGTGACCACAGGGGATAGTCACTGGATCCTGCAGGAGATCCAGACAGACTGGACAGCTGAACTGATCCACTGAAAATTGATCTGCTGAAATACTGGCTTCTGCCATTTTCCTGCACTCACACACTCTCACAGAGAGATCAGTTTTGTTTTCTCTGAAATGGGGAGTTACTTCCTGGTTCTGTGTGTGTATGAGAGAGAGAGAGAGGAGGAGCACAAATGCAGAGAGGTTATGAATCCTCCTCTGTTAACCATTTCATCTTCCTTCAGTGCATAAATATAACCCATGTAGCTACACTTACTAGGATTAATTTCATGAAACACACACAGAATGGGTCTTAATTTTCTGGTCTTTTTTTTGCCTGCTTACACCTCAAGCAAAACTTTCATCCTTGTTGATAAATTACAATTGTTACAATTTAACAACTTATTCCTAGTGACATCTTTAAAATTATATTCATCCTAGAAGGCTGTTGATGCCATTTTAAAAGTGAGGACGCAGCTGTCAGGAATTAACTCACACCCCCTGCATTGACACCCCACCAGCCTGCAGAGAAACACTCACACCTATACACTAATTCTCACAGGGATCAAACTTATATCCATAACTCAGTTCTTTATATGTGAGAACACACAGGTATGAAACTAAACCCTAACATTGCTTTTACATGACTTCTCATCTGTGAACTTCCTGAAGTGCCAAATACTTTTTCTTTCTCTGCTGCTGCTGCCACTGCTCGCCTACACCAGTGTGTTTTTTCCTCAGAGATTTGTGATTGTCACTCACAGGCACTGCTCATGTGTTTACAGTAGATTTAAATCTTTCTCTCTGTGACTGTGCTATGTCCACTGAACGTTTGAAGTTTGAAATGAAAGACTCCATAGTGCACAAACTGCTCTTTTTATTTATTAATTTACTTATTAAAACTCATTTCACTTAAACAGTTTTTAACCATTTATTCATTCATTCATTCATTTTCAGTATGTGCTTTATTCTGATCAGGGTCACAGTGGATTTGGAGTCTATCCAGTGGATCTGGGGCAGTGGGAGCTCAGTGGTTGAGGTGTTGGACTACTGATGGGAAGGTCATGAGTTCAAATCCCAGCGCTGCCACTGCTGGGCCCTTGAGCAAGGCCCTTAACCGTCAACTGCTCAGTTGTATAAAAATGGCATAAATGTAAGTCGCTCTGGATAAGGACGTCTGCCAAATGCCATAAATGTAAATGTATCCCAGCAGCACTGGGCACAAGGTGGGAGAACTGACCCTGGATGGGATGCTAGTCAGTCTCAGGGCACCACTCACACATTCACACCTAGGGGCAATCTAGCATAGCCAATCTGCCTACCTGCATGTTTTTGGACAGCAAGAGGAAAACGGAGAACCTGAAGAAAACACAATACACAATCACAGGAAGAACGTGTAAAACTCCTCACAGACAGTAATGCAAGCTCAGGATCGAACCCAGGACCCTGAAGCTGTGAGACAAAGACAGATTTAATGAAGGTTTAAAATAGTCCATTCAGAAGGCTTGGTTAAATAAGGGGAAAATACAAGTAAAAAACTGCATTTAGAAAAATATGGAAATCCAACAAACTTTGGTCATCTAAAGGATTTTAACAGAAACACAATTCATTTATTTTGGTCCCTCTGTCAAAACATTTTTTCAGCTTTAGCACTGACACTTCTAGTTCACACGTTCCCTTCTCTTTCTTCAGGACGAAACTTTCTGTTCAGGGAATCCAGGACAGAATTTAGTGATATTAATTAATCAGCTGCTAGAAAGATGTTTGGATCTTTTATATAAGATCACATGTGCCTGTTTTATATAACATCTTTAACAGTTTGATTTCCCCACAGCAGGGTTAAAGAAAACTTCTTTTCCTTTTTTTCTGTATATTTTGTGTGTCATAGTGTAAAACAGTTAGCAGAGACATATTTATCATCGTTATCTACAAAAAGAGACTGGCGTCAAAAACAAAAGACACGGAAACTACATTCCTAACTCACAAATAAACTTGAATTTTTAAGGTTCTATCTGCCAGCCAATCATCATCCAGAATGAACATAGGATGAACGCAACATAGACGGCCATGAGCGATTGTGCATAGTATGTTCTAATGTATTTTAATGTTGTTAAATGTTTTACAATGAAATTTCCAGATAAAATGTTTAGGAACAAACTTCAGATTTTAAAAATTGAATGTGTATTTTAGATCTTAGAAAACACTCAGAAAATTAAAATGTGTTCAAAAGTATACATTACTGTTCTCTATTGATTAGTCCTAAGTGTTGATTAATTTTCTATAACAGCAGCTCTGACAGTAATGCAGCTGCAAATCACAGGTTTATATTAATGCGCTCGTTGTAAAAAAGTTACTGTTTCTATAGTAACAGCTCAATCACAGGGTGAATTATGTGTGTAATCTTTGATATAGTGAAGTTTTCTGTAAGGAGACATTCTTTTGCCATTTGTGGAAGGAGTCTACAGTGTCAGTACTTTGTACACGTCAGAAATAAAGCTGAATCTTTAGGTTTTCCGAAAGAGGAAAGTCTTCCGAATGGAAGCTTTTACACTTTTCTGGTTTCTCGATAACTTGGCAATCTTTTTTTTCTGTCTTACTAACCCTTAGAGAGAGAGAGAAAAAAAGTCTGCTGAGGGAATGACTGTTTATAGCTGCTATAATGCAAGTGATAAGAGAAAGTAACTTGTTTCACATTTGTCCCACAACTTTAAATTTACCTAGAAATGGATAAATAGTATGACATGTTCTATAATAAGCATTAAAACACTGGATTTAGACAAGAATATCATCACTTACACTGTTTTATAGAGTAAATAAACAGTTAAAAAGGGGACTCAAGCTTTCTTTGACACTGCAGTATAGAAAAAAAATAAAATTCTATGAGATGCTAGAATCACAAATAAAGTTCTACTGATTTCAGTAAGATTACTCCTATAAGAAAGGTTTCTGGTTTTAGTTAATATTACAAATTCCTTTAATTAGTTTAAAATGGCAACACTTTCTATAAAATATGTTTTCATAAAGCATAATGACTGTAATAATGATTCTTTGTAATTTGGAAATAATGCTTTGGTATTAACATAACAACTTTAATAAACCTTTAACAGTTAATTT
Source organism: Pangasianodon gigas (assembly GCA_022758105.1). Lineage (NCBI taxonomy): Eukaryota > Metazoa > Chordata > Actinopteri > Siluriformes > Pangasiidae > Pangasianodon > Pangasianodon gigas. Next base: position 2,051,076 of record CM040483.1, read on the forward strand.
AACAAAGTAATCTCAATACAGGACAGGATTCTAATGATTCTTGTGTGTGAGGATGTGTAGGATAAGGGACGTGTTGCTTCCTGTATTTACATACTTTATATAAATTACAAAATGAAGTACATTCAAAAACAGGATTTCACTCTTAATATGGACTGTTAAGACTATAAACATTATCATATAAACAACACCACAAACATCAAATCTTGTGTATTCTGATATAACTGTACTAAAACATTACTAATGACATTATTTAAACTGAGCTTCAAGAGCATCTGACAGTGAATATCAATGAACTTGGTTTCTTAGACATTCTTAGGTCATTCATTTACAATTAAACAACTGACTCTAGACGACTGAGGGAAGGACAATACTGACAAGGACAATACCTTAACCCCAATGGTGGAGCTAGTGTCAGAATAAAATGCAAACAGGCCTAACTGGGAGGCATCCCTGGGGTTAGTAATGGTGAAACAAGGCTTTGAATCATTTTGAAGCATTGTATTTAAGGGGGGAAAAAAGCTAGCCAAAGCTTTATTAGCGCACACATCTGCTGGTGAGGAGGATGTACTGCAACCAAGAAAGACACACTGTTACCGGATCTGAGATCTTTTTAAATCTGATGCACCTTAAAAATTATGTGTAATGTTGTTGATGGTGTATATTGGGCAGTAGTGTTTATGATATAGTTAAATGTTCCCTATAAATAAAAGATTGGCTTATTTATTGATGGAGCTGCACAAAAACAGCAAAAAACCATTATGTACCACAATCATTCAGCCGGTGTAGGACCAAATTGTTTTATTGGACTGTTTTATTGGACTTTTACAACTAAACAGAAACTAGACTTTTCTTTCTTACTGTATCCTTTCACAAAGATCTCTGAAACATAATAAGACTAGCTCATTAGAAATATAAACACAGTTTCACTGTGACCAGTTTTGAATAGAAGGGTTTGTTACAGGACACAGCCAGACAGAATTTGATAAACATTTCATTACATTCAAGATTCCAATGATGCTGGGTTTCATCCAGGGTGATGCTCTGCCAGGCCTTTACTACAGCTGTCTTCACTTCCTGCTTGTTCTTGGGGCATTTTGCCTTCAGTTTCACCTTCAGCAAGTGAAATGCAGCTCAGTTGGATTGAGGTCAGGTGATTGACTTGGCCATTGCAGAACATGCCATTTCTTTGTTTTGAAAAAGTCTTGGGTTGCTTTTTGAAGTATGCTTCGGATTATTGTCCATCTGCACTGTGAAACACAGAATAATGAGTTTTAAAGCATTTGAGTTTTGAATGTGAGCAGATTATATAGCTCTATACACTTCAGAATTCATCCTGCTGCTTTTCTCTGCAGTCACACTGTCAGTAAATAGAAGGGAACTAGTTCCACTGGCAGCCGTACACGCCTACGCCATAAGATGAGGTGGTATGCTTCAGATCTTGAGCAGTTCCTTCTCTTCTCCATACACTTCTCTTCCCATTACTCTGGTACAAGCTGACCTGTGTCTCTGCCCATAGGATGTTGTACCAGAACTGCACAGGCTTTTTAGATGTTTTTGGCAAACTCTAATCTGGTCTTCCTGTTTTAAAATATTACCAATGGTTTACATTTTTTGGTAAACCTTTTATGTTTACTCTGGGGTACTCTAGGTCTTCTCTTGATTGTGGACTTTGACACAAATACACCTACCTCGTGGAAGTTGTTCTTGATCTGGCCAACTCTTATGAAGGATTTTTTTTACACCAGGGAAAGACTTCTTCTATTAACTACCACAGTTTTTTATGTGGTCTTCCTGTGTCTTTTTCCTGAGCTCACCAGTTCATTCTTACTTTTTAAGAATGTACTAAATAGTTGATTTAGCTACACCTAATGTTTTTGCTATTGTTTTCAGCTTAATGATGGCTTCCTTCACTGGCAGTGACAGTTCTTTGGACTTCATATTGAGAGTTAACAGCAACAGATTCCAAATGCAAATGCCACACTTAAAGTCAACTTTAGATCTTTTGTCTACTTACTTATAAGTGAAATAATAAGGGAATAACACAGACCTGGCCATGGAACAGCTTAGGAGCCAATTTTCCAATTATTTTGGTCTCTTGGGTCAGTTTGGTAACCCCAATACATTAATAATCCCTTTAATAGTCCTTTTATTCCAAAAGCTGCTTAAAATAGATAAAATGTTCTCACACAAACACAGCTGCTGAAGAAGAGTTTTAACCTGCTGTCTATGTGATCTGAATGAAAATGTGCAAAAACCTCCATGTCACATTAACAGCTTTACAATGTTCACATTTTCACATAACATCATATTATATCAATAATATTCATGGTGATTAAATGCTATATCCCTACACACCTCTCTCTTATGTAGCTACTCCCTTTCTGCTTAAAGCACCACCCACTCTCTCTAGCACTATAAACAGAATTCGTTCAGAGAAAACAAAACTGACTTCAGTGTTGTGTTGTCTGTCTGTCTCTCTCTGTGTGAGAGAGTGTGAAAATGGCTGAGGCCAGTATTTCAGTAGATCAGGACCAGTTCAGCTGTCCAGTGTGTCTGGATCTCCTGAAGGATCCGGTGACTATCCCCTGTGGTCACAGTTTCTGTAAGGTGTGTATTAATGGCTGCTGGGATCAGGAGGATCAGAAGGGCGTCTACAGCTGTCCTCAGTGCAGAGACACTTTCACTCCAAGGCCTGTTCTACGCAGAAACAACATGCTGGCTGAAGTGGTGGAGAAACTGAAGAAGACTGAACTCCAAGCTGCTTCTCCTGCTCAATGTTACGCTGGACCTGGAGATGTGGAGTGTGATTTCTGCACTGAGAGAAAATACAAAGCCGTCAAGTCCTGTCTGATGTGTCTGGCTTCTTACTGTGATATTCATCTCATACCTCATCTAGAAGTTCCTGCTTTGAAAAAACACACAATAATTGAAGCCTCAACAAAACTACAAGAGAAGATCTGCTCTGAACACGATGAAGTGCTGAAGATCTACTGTCATACTGATCAAACCTGCATCTGTTATTTGTGTATGATGGATAATCACAAAGGTCACGACACCGTCACAGCCACAGCAGAAAGAACTGAGAAACAGGTAAGAACTAGAAATCTTTCCAGAATTAATTTGTCCTAATTATATTTTTAAATCCAGAATATGTCAGTTATAGGACTTAAACTTTAAATTGTCTATCAGAAGGATTTTGTAAAAGATTATTAAAGTTTTATGTGTTAAACTTTGTCCTCAGTGTTCATTGGTATCTGGTCAGACCAGTTAGTGAACATTTTAGTCATACATCATTGACAGTGTCAAGATATCGTAGTGGAGGTGGATACAAGTGCAGGTAATTTTGTGGAAAACAAATCCAAAACAAACAAAACCATGAAAACAAAATCCATCAACATGAACTACGGATATGAGGCAAGAAACATACAGACTATAAGTGAGACCATGGCACACACAACAACAAACAACAGCTACAGCAAGAGCACAAGCTTGACAATAAGACACGGAAAAACTGGAACTTAAGTAGTCATGTTAATTAAGGTGAAACAAGAAACAGGTGAGTGTGATCAGGGAATGTGTGGCAAGATCATGTGACCATGTGACATGCAGTCGTGATTGAGAGCTGAAACAAGCTCAAACCAGTACCATGATTGGTCACTCACCACCAAACCCTTTTCTTCTAGAAACAGAATTTGGTGTCGTTCAATGTAAAATTCCTAAAATGGTGGAGATGAAAGAAAGCAGAATAAACATAATTTTAAGGATAACTACAACTAGAGCTGAACTATGTATGTACATAACATATGTAAAATATTGCTATATGTTTTTAGGTAGCTAATAGGAACCAGGAAGGCCGCCATTTTTATACATATCCCTATAAATTTGTTTGGTGAAACAAACACCAAAATTCAGCTGGCGATAACTAGATAACTTCTCAGCATATGCTGTTGACAGGAGAAAGTCAGTAAGTCACAGAGATCCTATTAATCCACAAATCGTTAAAATGAGAGGAAAAAACACAAATCTACTTGGAAACGTAGGAATTGTAGTGCCTTTTAGGACACTTGCTCTCTCAGTAGACCCCTGAGTGAGACATGTCACTCTGACTGGTTGCAAAAATATAGCAGTGTAGTGATTTTTAAGAGGAAGCCAGAATTTTGCTGTTGGGTGTCAGAATCGGAAAAGTGTTCAGGAACACATCCGTTTTTTTTACTGCATGCTGTCAAACCATCAACCTTTCCAAGCCAACAGAAGATGTTTGTAATTACAGGCAATAAGGAGGGATACGTGGTCAGAGGAGCTCCATCCTTGCAGTGCCCATTTCATCTCAGCTAATTAGCTATTCACATCAGTGAAGTTGGCTTACTAAGTAAAATTTTTAACAGGCTTAGCTTTCTATTTAGCTCATTTATCATGATTGCTTTATTTATATTGCTTTACAAACTGTAGCTCACCTTAAATCTACATCAAGAAACTAGCCAACTATTACTAGGTATCTAGGTCATGTTCTTACTGAGGAGTTGCCTAAAATGGACACATTCAGCTAGTTAACTTTGTTCAGCTTACAAATGACTTATTTATGGCATCCAGTTGGGCAGCAACTCTGCTTTCACTACCCTGATGTCCTCAGTGTTGTATCCATAAAACATTAGGTCTTGAATGTCCCCACAAACAAGAAAGTTGTAAGCATCAAGATACTTTCATGCCTTCAATTTCTCTCTAGTATAAACGCTCTGAGTTTCTATAAGATAACTATTTGCAGACTAGGCCATTGCTTAAAATTAAAAAACTAAAAATTGCTTAAAAACAACATGGAAGTGAATTCTAGCTAAATATATATATAAAATACAATGGCCTCATAGAAATCTATAATTGCCAGTTGATTAAGTGATCAGTGCCTAAATTTTAACACATGAGGTACTGGAACATCAAGGGAGAGGTGATTCAAGTGGACAGCAAGGGAAATGGTCCTGGAATATACAGACACAACAGTACTCCAAGTGCTTTACATAATACAGTAGTGTTCAATGCCATCATAGACCCAGGACCAATCGTGTAGGTATGATGACCATGGTACAGTTAGTGATTGCAAGCATACCATTTCAGTCCATGTAAGTCCATGGAAGGACTGGAGGAGTCAAGTTAACATACAATCTCCTCCCAATATCACAGTTTGCTCTGTGGCACTTTGATGTTTTTTAGAAATCCAATATGGGAGTGAATTTTGTGAGCAGTGAACCAACAAGGTTCAGAAACAGAAATGGCTCCTCCTTTGCTTTTTAGCATCTTGTTCTTTTTTGAATTTTTGCTTACTTTGTTATTAAATGGCAACAACGTCAGCTGCCTTTTTTCGCCATATCCATAATCCTTGCGCACACATGACTTACAATGTGAGTACGCTATGATTGCTAGTTACAAATTCGCCATCATCGAAATGAGCTGAACTATTTATTCTGCCACTTGCTATGAGCAGAAAAGTAATGACTTCTAGCTAGAAACACTATAAAATGCGGTAACCGTATAACATTGAGTTGAATAGGTATTGTAATAAACTATCAGCTCAGTGTAAAAGCAACTCTACAGAACAACCACATCTCTGTAAAGCACAAACAGATCCTATACAAAAAGCTGAATTTAATCGATTTGTCTCCAGAGTGAGGTAAAGGAGGAGCAGATGAAATCCCAGCAGAGAATCCAGGAGAAGCAGAAGAAGGTGCAGGAGCTGAAACAGGCTGTGAACACTATAAAGGTGAGCAGTGAGCAGAGACAGAGCTGCTCCTAGAAACACACACAACATGGACAATGAGTCATTTAGAGTCCCAGTAAGAGAGCGAATGATAGATGAGCTTTAAATCTTGTGTGTGTGTCTCCTAACAGCTCAGTGCACAGATAGCAGTGGAGGACAGTGAGAGGATCTTTACTGAGCTGATCAGCTCCATGGAGAAAAAGCACTCGGAGGTGACGGAGTTGATCAGAGCTCAGGAGAAGGCTGAACTGAGTCGAACTGAACGACTCCTGGAGCAACTGGAGCAGGAGATTGCTGATCTTCAGAGGAGAGTCACTGAGCTGGAGCAGCTTTCACACACACACGATCACATCCATTTCCTCCAGGTAACACTCACTGTCTGATCTACAGAGCCTGCTGTTCCTCTCTAAAACACGTCTCGTTAAAGCAACAATAAATGTTCTACACTGACACACTGAGTGTGTCTGGTATAACTTGGCCTGCTGTTATTCTGTTTATTAATGTTTACTGTTCTTTAGCATCTCTTTAACTCAATTTCAGTTATTAGCTAAAGTTCTGAATATTTGGATATGTGTGAAGTTCAGTAAGATTAGTTTAGGAAATTGTGTTCATGTACCTATGACTGTTCGGTGGTTTTATTGTGATTATCGACCTGCATCTCTTCATAGACTTGCTTTGTCATTTTTTTTACTTTGTCTGTTTTCCCTATATCTATGGCTAACCCATTAAAAACTGGTGTAACTCCCAGTGATTGTATGATATATTTGTGTAATGCATCAAAACACTGGGCTACAAAATCCTTATTCTTTTCTTTTGTATGTTATGTAGATATTGTTTAAATAGTATAAAGAGTATGTAGTAACTATAATTATAGGAGTACTTTGTTTACACATGCTGTTTACCATCAGTTTAATTTACTTTCTGTAGGCTTTAGCTTCTGGACGTCAGTCTCCCACAGTTGAAAGACCAGATTTTCACACATCCAGCATCACTGTCCATCAACATCTCTCATTTGATGGAGTGAGGAATTCTCTCTCAGATCTGAAGAAGAGACTCGAGGAATTCTGGGAGGAGGAATTCATCAAAATCCCTCCACATGGTAAGAGGAGCTGTTCCTGCTGGAGAAACACAATGATGGACGTCTTTACTCGCTCTGTGATGCATAAAAAAGAGAGCTATAAGATTCTCAAAAACACAGAAGTGATTTTTAATAGTTATTATAAATTATTATATTATTGCCACTGTTTACTCTAAAGATGAATTATACACTTATGAATAGTCACGTGTCAATATTTTACGTTTCAGTTTACTATTGTTATTTTCTTTTCTGTTGTGCTACTGTTAATAAACCATAAAGAAAACATGCACATACACATAATCATCCTGCTTTATTTTATTGAGTACTATTTTCTTCTTTATGGGGAGCTTAGAAAATATTGAATACAGAAATGTGTGAATTGAGAAACAATCATAGGATGTGATTTTGCTTGGAATAAAAATATTAATAAAATAATGCATATTTTTGGAGGGATTTAATACATACTATATAATACAGCTGTCTCACTCTTCACATAAACAAATTCTGTGAATTAAACCCAACGTGTTCATATTTTTCAGTTCGATGTTCTCTTTTATTTCAGATTTCTGTTATTTGACTCTGGATCCCAACACGGCGCATCCACACCTCCGTCTATCTGAGGACAACAGAGTGGTGACCGAAAGTGAGAGAGAGCAGCAGTACTCTGATCATCCAGAGAGGTTTGACTACTGCCTTCAGGTGTTGTGTAAGGAGAGTGTGTGTGGACGCTGTTACTGGGAGGTGGACTGGAGCGGTGTGGTGGAAATTTCAGTCTCATATAAAGACATCAGCAGGAAAGGAGAGGGTAATGAGTGTGCATTTGGACACAACGATCAGTCCTGGAGTCTACTGTGTTCTTCTTCTTCTCTCTCTTTCTGGCACAACAACATTAAGACTGATCTCGGAGTTCCATCATCCTCCAGAATAGGAGTGTATGTGGATCACAGTGCAGGAACTCTGTCCTTCTACAGAGTCTCTGACACGATGAAGCTCCTCCACAGAGTCCACACCACATTCACTCAGCCTCTGTACGCTGGGTTCGGGTTCGACTGGTGGTATGGCTCTACATCTGTGAGATTGTGTGATCCAAAATAATGTGTTCATGTGGCCACGTTGTTGCTCAATCATCAATCTCACTAGCACGCAATCAAGCTGCACAAAAAAGGCTCAGTAATTTTACACTCCAACAATTAAAGAGCAAACGGTAAAAACTAACTTTCAAACATGAAACTAATCAATAAAAAATTATCAAAATATTATTACATGACCTTAGGATTATAAAGTTCTGTCTGAATGAAGAGTTGTTTTGAGATATGAGACCCCAAAGATTTGACATTGCAGCTAGCAAACACTCTAAAGTAATGAACTTTACATTTACAGCTCAGCATGGGCTTCACTTTAAAGTTGCTCCAATTTTACATTATTGAAATTCTGAGACAAATAGAAATTATTGAAATGTTTTTGATCTCTGACCAAAAGCAGATAGATCCTTATTATTCTGTAAGACCAAATACTGTTTGCTTTTATCTTTCTCTCTGCTTTCTGTCTGTTTCCTATTAAGCAATCTCTTAATATAATTAAATAACTACCTACTAAAAGGTAATAAAGTCAGCACAAAAAGATATTTTAAGCCTATTAAAACCACATTTTGAGCATGTATCCTTTTCAATAGATTTAATTTTACTGAGAGTATTCTAAGATCTAAACCACACACATTCATTTGATGAAATCTGAAGTTTGTTCCTAAACATTTTGTTCCTAAACATTATAGCTCAAAATTTCATTAAAACATTCATTAAAAGAATATTAACTGAGTTTGGGACTATCATTTGTTCCAAATATTACAATCAGAACTTTGCAAAATAAAAATTAACACCACATGAGAATAAAGTTTCCCCCAGTGATGAGGTTTATGTGGTTACCTCATACATCGACTAAAATACCAGATAGAAACGTTTAATTAAATGTTGTGGAAAACTGATTTAAAAAATGTGATGTGTTTTTTCTATAATAAATTATTAAAACAATAAACATTAAAACACTGGGTTTAGGTTTGGACTAGGATAATCTCTTACACTGTTTTATAGAATACAAAAGAGATTTAAAAAAAAGGGAAATGTTTTCTTTGACACTGCTGTATGGAAATTAAATTGTATGAGATGCAATTATCATAAGTGGTCTTACATAAAAGCTCTACTGATTTTCAGCAAGATTATTCCAGAAAGGATTTGGTTTTTAGTTAATATTATAAATTTCTGAAATTAGTACAAAAAAGCAACATTTCCTTTAAAATGTGTATTCATAAAGCTTTATGGTTGTAACTTTGTAACTTGCTTTGATTCTTTCTAACCTGGTAATAATGCTTTGGCAAAGATTTTATAAAATCTAATAAGCCATTAAGGATGTGTCCTGAATTTGATCAAAATCTGAATATATTCAGGATTCTGATGAATCTTGTGTGAGAGAATGTGTAGCATAAGGGACGTCTTGCTTCCTGGATTTTCCTGAAAGTAGGAGCAGTACTAAAAAGCAGCAGTACCAAGAGCCCATAGCCAAGTCTTTCTATTAAATCACTCTTCATTTTGTAGTGGTCTAGTTATGTAGCCATATCACACACCTGGGCCTGGCCACCTTCTGCTTTCTCTCCAGCGGTCCAACTTCAACAGTGGCAGTCTGGGGCAATGTGTTGCTAATGTAGTCATTGTTAAGACTCATGCTGCTAGCTTTGGATTCTGTTTTGGCTCCATGGGAAATCTAAAATTTGTGAATAAAGAGGCTTGTGCACTTGTTCCTGCCTAATTTCTTTTTTTTAAAGAGAGAAATCCACACAACACTACTACAATCATTAACAAAAAACTTTAGTAATTTTAAAATTTAAATCTACAAATCCATGGGAACATCCAACAACCACTGAAGGATCTATCTTTCATCAACAGCAACAGTTTCATTTCCTTTATTTCCCTTGTATTTTTCTTAAAGGTTTAAAGAGTAGAATAAGATTGGTATTAAAAAGAATAGTCAATTACTTATTATTTTGGGCCATACCAAACCTCAGATTTTATTGCTTTCAAATACTGTATACACTCTCTCCCTCTCCCTGAAGAATCATAGATGCTATTTTTCTACAAAGGATCACTGTCACGCTCCTGCTCCACTCTCTCTCAAGAATCAAACACTCTGTCTCCCATAACCTGAATGAAAATAATTGTTATATAAGATACAATCATTGAACCAGGCCAGAAGTTTTGCTTGACAAGTTAGTAGGCAGAAAAAGTCCAGAAGAAGTATTACTGTTGTAGTATTAGGTGAAATATCCAGGTAGGAACCTTGAATTAGTGTTGTGTTGCTGGGGAATAAATAATAAAAAAAGGAGACCACTGAGTATCCTCACATGAAGAGTCTGTCCTGTGTGAAAAGCCTCCATAGAACAATTCCGTGCGTGTATAACCAACACAAAATGGTGTCAGAAGTATAGTGCGGCTGTTGACAATGAGAAGTCAGTGTCAGAGCGTCGAGTTGGTGTGTTTTTTTCCGTTCACTGAGCGATAAAGTTTAGGCTAAGGCTAGCAAACCGCGACGCGCAACATGAGTCAGTTTCAAGTTCCCCCACCTGAAAAGTTTACATTTAAGGCCGACGACTGGCCAAAGTGGATAAAGCGCTACGAACGATTTCTCATTGCATCGGGCTTGGAAACCCAAGCAGAAGAAAATCAGGTGAATGCGCTCATCTACACCATGGGAGAGGAAGCCGAGGATATACTGGTTTCATTGCGTCTAAGCCTGCATGAGACGAGCGAGTACGACACGGTCAAAGCAAAGCTGGATGCTCACTTTGTGGCCCGTAGAAAACTTATCTTTGAGAGAGCAAAGTTTAATCAGCGGCAACAAGAGATGGGAGAGACAGTTGACAGCTTTCATACAGCACTGCAGTGCCTCGCGGAGTACTGCGGATACGGTGCCCTGCATGATGAAATGGTGAGAGACAGATTTGTTGTGGGGTTGAGAGATAAACGCTTATCAGAGCAATTACAAATGGATCCTGAGCTGACGCTAGAGAAAGCAGTTAACAGAGCTAGACAAAGCGAGCAAGTTAAGAGGCAACAAGAAATGCTAAAGAGTAACTTTAAAGCAGACATCGCCAAAACGCAGCTCGACAGCGTGCACGCGCACGTGCACATGGCGGCGCGCAGCTGAAACAAACCACGTTACAATGCAGACAAAAAGTCAAGAAAGTACCGCAGGACAGACTGACACAATGCAAAAGATGTGGAGACACAAAAGGACACAGGCTGCAGCAATGTCCAGCAAGAGAAGCAGTGTGTAATAAGTGCAAAAAAAAAGGGACATTATGCAAGAGTGTGCAGAACAAAGAAAGTTCATGAAATGAATGTTGCCACAGTGACTGAGGACTCTGAGGATGAAGTTGCCTTCCTGGGCTCACTGTTAGCTAAAGAAATAACCAGTCCATGGATGGCAGAAATAAATGTGGACAATCACAACACAGTGTTCAAAATCGACACGGGTGCTGATGTGACCGCGGTCTCAGAAACACTGTATGCCCAGGGTCAGTTCAGCAGGCTGGAGAAGCCCACAAAAGTTCTACAAGGGCCAGGAGGGACACGTTTAAAAGTCAAAGGCATGTTCACAGCCACTCTCAGTAAGAACAATAAGCACACTACAGAGGACATTTACGTAATGAAAGGGCTGATTATGCCACTGCTCAGCGGAGCAGCTGCCACAGCACTACAGCTGGTTGCCAGGGTGGAAAACATCAGCCTGGACTCCACAGAGACTGTAAAAAAGGAGTTCCCAAAGCTTTTTAGAGGACTGGGAAAAATGGAGGGTGAGTACAACATTGTGTTGAAGCCTGGGGCACAGCCTTTTTCCCTGTCAACGCCCAGGCGCATCTCCCTCCCACTCCTACCAAGGGTCAAAGAGGAGCTGAATCGCATGGAGCAGCAAGGAGTCATCTCTAAGGTAGAGGAGCCGACAGAGTGGTGTGCACCTATGGTGGTGATGCCCAAGCGTACGGGCAGGGTGAGAATATGTACTGACCTCACGGAGCTGAACAAATCAGTGATGAGAGAGAAACACCCACTCCCCTCACACCTTAGGACAGCTGTCTGGAGCCAAAGTGTTTTCAAAGTTAGACGCCAATGCTGGATTCTGGCAGATTCCGCTGTCAAAAGAGTCTTCACTGTTGACCACCTTCATAACTCCGTTTGGGCGGTATTGCTACAACCGTTTGTGTTTCGGAATCTCGTCAGCACCAGAACACTTTCAGAAACGCATGTCACGCATCCTGGAGGGCCTGGAAGGGGTTCTGTGTCAGATGGAAGATGTGCTCATCTGGGGAGCCACACAGAGTGAGCACGATGATAGACTGAGGAGGGTGCTGTCACACCTGCAGAGGGCGGGTGTCACGCTTAATGACAAATGTGAGTTCTCAAAGAGCAGGATTAAGTTCATGGGGCGGATCATTGAGGCATCAGGGGTCAGCCCAGGCCCTGATAAGGTGAACGCCATTAGAGCTATGAAGGAGCCAAGTAACGTAACCGAGGTGAGACGCTTTCTGGGGATGACGAACCACCTCGGGAAGTTTCTGCCTCACCTGGCGGAGAAAACACATCCTCTCAGAGACCTGCTGAGAAAGTCCAATATGTGGGCCTGGGGACCACAGCAGCAGAAGGCTTTTGATAGCATCAAAGCAGACCTGACCACACCCCCAGGGCTGGCATTGTACGACCCGAATGCGGAAACACTCGTCTCTGCTGACTCATCCTCGTATGGGATGGGCGCTGTACTCCTCCAGCGACAGGCAGACATAGGATGGAAACCGGTGGCATATGCTTCAAGAGCCCTTAGCAGCACCGAACAGCAGTATGCCCAGATTGAGAAGGAGGCACTCGCCTCAACGTGGGCCTGCCAGAGATTAGCAGAGTTTCTTATTGGGAAAACCTTTCACATCGAGACTGACCACAAGCCATTAGTACCACTGCTGGGTTCAAAGAGTCTGGATCAACTCCCTCCACGCATACAACGACTACGCATGAGGCTAATGAGGTTCTCTTTCACTATCTCTCATGTGGCTGGCAAATACATAGCAATGGCAGATGTTCTGTCCAGAGCTCCTGTCAGCGACGTGGTAGAAGGACGGCAGGAAGAGGAAATCAACCTGTACGTTGATTCTGTCATGACAAACTTACCAGCTACTGAAAAGAGGCTCAGGGAAATCCAAACACACCAGGACAGTGACACCATCCACCAGCAGCTGAAAAAGTTCTGCGCAGAAGGATGGCCAGATAAGTTCTCCATTGAAAGGGCGTTTCAGCCCTACCTGCCATTCTCAGGCGAGCTCACAGTTCAAAATGGCCTACTGCTATATGGTAGTCGAATAGTGATTCCAGCATCACTCAGAGCAGACATACTTTCCAAGCTGCATGAGGGCCACCTGGGGTTAACGAAATGCAGGGAGAGAGCTAAGCAGTCGGTCTGGTGGCCAGGCCTCAGCAGAGAGCTGACGAAAATCATAGAGAATTGCAATACCTGTGCTCGGGAGAGAACAAATTTCAGAGAAACACTGCTACCCACTGTATTCCCTTCAAGGCCATGGTGCACTGTAGGAGCAGATCTGTTCCAGATAGAGAACAAACAATACCTGATCATCGTGGACTATTTTTCAAGATATTTTGAAGTGGCCAAGCTGACATCTACGTCGTCAGAAGCAGTGATTGAGCATTTCAAATCTATCTTTGCACGTCATGGGATTCCGGAAGAAGTGCACTCGGACAACGGACCACAGTTTATTTCCGAGTCTTTCAGAAAGTTTACACAGGATTGGAGCTTCAGTCACGTAACCTCCAGTCCCCATTTTCCACAGAGCAATGGAGCGGCAGAGCGAGCTGTGAGGACAGTTAAGAGTCTTATCAAGAAATCCACAGACCCTTACCTCGCTCTTATGGCCTACCGTGCTGCTCCCCTAGTGAACGGATACAGTCCCACAGAACTTCTCATGGGGAGGAGAATCAGAACGACTGTTCCTGTCATTCCATTTCAGCTCAATCCGAGAGGTGCAGACATGGAGAAGCTGAAAACAACAGAACAGAAATACAGACAAAAACTGCAACAAAACTACAACCGCAGACACCGAGCACATGACATGCCACAACTGCAACCTGGAGATCAAGTGTGGGTCAAAAACGTGCTTGAGAGAGGCACAGTTGTGTCGACGGCAGGCACACCAAGATCGTACATCATCGAGACGCCCAGGGGCACCCTGCGAAGAAACAGGTACCACCTTTCGCCGACCCTTGAGGCACCCGAAAAACCTACCGACCTACCAGAGACTACACAGGAAAATACTGCTTCTGAAGCAGTGATTGTACCTGTCACACCTGAGATCCAGACGGAAAGTAGCCAGCAGACTCCAGTATGTGAGAGACGCTTTCCTACCAGAACTAGGGTACGTCCAGCGTACCTGAAAGACTTTGTTTGTTCAGAGTCAGGAACTGAGTGAGTAACGGGGCAGAATAATCCCCACACTCAGGCAGAGGGTTTGGGCAGTCTACCCCATCCCCCATAGATAGGAGGTGAACAGAAGAGTATATTGCTGAAGAAATCTTGTGAAAGACACAAAAAGAAATCTTGTGAAAGTTTCATTGTTTCGAACTGTTGATGGATTAAGGAGGATACACTTAAAATGTTCCATTTCCTTAAAAAGAGTTATGCTGAAAGAGTTAAAATGTTTACATCAGTACATGCTAAAAGTAATGTATGTTCACATAAAAAGTGTTCTATGTTTACATAAGAAACATTTGGCAACTAAGTAACATACTCAGTGTTAGGATGCTATAAACCAAGTTATAAGTTTTGATATTGATCTTGACAACACTTGAGTTGATGTATTGTTACACATGTGATCAAAATACAGGGACCTATGGTTATAGTTTCCAGAATGTTTATACCTCTACCCATGCATCCCCGGAGGGAAATACTTCAATTAGAAAGGGGGATGTAGTATTAGGTGAAATATCCAGGTAGGAACCTTGTATTAGTGTTGTGTTGCTGGGGAATAAATAATAAAAAAGGAGACCACTGAGTATCCTCACATGAAGAGTCTGTCCTGTGTGAAAAGCCTCCACAGAACAATTCCGTGCGTGTATAACCAACACAACAACTGTTAGACCTCTTCTGTCTGTATTTCATGAAATTAACCCTAATAAATACACAGCATATATTCGTGCACGGAAGGTAGATGAAATGGATAATAAAGGAGTATTCATAACCTACCTATGTTTGTGCTCCTCCTCCTCTCTCTCTCTCCCTCTCTCTCTCTCTCTCTCTCTCTCTCTCACACACACACACACACACACAACACCAGTGTGTCTGGATCTCCTGAAGGATCCGGTGACTCTCCCCTGTGGTCACAGTTTCTGTAAGGTGTGTATTAATGGCTGCTGGGATCAGGAGGATCAGAAGGGCGTCTACAGCTGTCCTCAGTGCAGAGACACTTTCACTCCAAGGCCTGTTCTACGCAGAAACAACATGCTGGCTGAAGTGGTGGAGAAACTGAAGAAGACTGAACTCCAAGCTGCTTCTCCTGCTCACTGTTATGCTGGACCTGGAGATGTGGAGTGTGATTTCTGCACCAGGAGAAAACACAAAGCCGTTAAGTCCTGTCTGATGTGTCTGGTTTCATTTTGTGAAACTCATCTGAAACCTCACCATAAAGTTCCTGCTTTGAAAAAACACACCTTAACTTAAGCCTCAGCAAAACTAGCTCTCAGTTCTCCCCGTGTTCTCATGGGTTTCTTCTGGGTTCTCAATTGTTTTCTCACACCATCCAGAAAAAACATGCACGTATGCAGATTGGCTATTCTAATTTGCTACTAGGTATGAATGTTAGCATCAGGGCCAGGACTCAAACTCAGGAATGATGGCATGAGATGGCATGCTCTATTAATGATCCACAGGAGAAGGGGGTGAACCCAACTGCAGAGACAAACTCAAAATGAAAAAGCAAGATGCAAAGGTTAATCCCATAGTTCAGTCAATAAACCCAAGAAATAATCCAATACAAAAATGCACAAAGGAAAATATCGCTTCGAAGGTGTAATCCAAAAAAAATAGTCTCTCAAGAGAAAAAGAGAAATAGTCTCTCAAGAGAAAAATTCACAAAAGGTTTCACTCATACAACAGGCAAGAAAAAAAACAGAGAAACTTACGTGAGGGCCTGATTTTTTTCAGAATTCTTTGGGATCTCATGACAGTGTCAAGATCCCCTTGACTGTCTCAACGCTTTCCTGTCCAAACAACATAGGTATAGCATGTTTATAATATATTCAGCCATAATTTTACTGTTTCAATTGTTTAAAGATTCTACCTTAACTGCCCAGTAACCTGTAGGAGTCTACTTAGAAATACGTGGTAGTGGGAATCCCAGCATATACATATACATGTTATGGTGCATTTTCTTTTGTAAATGTGAGGTCGTGTGATCCAATATAATGTGTTTGTGACATATTAACTACATTATAATCTGTATTTAATGCAGTACAGTGATACAGGAGGTACCGTTGCCACCTCACAGCTCCAGGGTCCCTGGTTCGAACCTGAGTTCAGGTTACTGTCTGTGCTGAGTTTTACATGTTCTGCCCGGGTTCTCCAGTTTCCACCCACCTCCCAAAAACATGCCACACACTGAATTGACGAAGCTAAATTTGCCCCTAGGAGTGAAAGAATGTGTGTATGGTGCTTACTGTAGGTGAATGAATAAATAATCTGTATTTAGTGAATGTTTTATTTTATACTAGCAATATCTAAGTACATACTTGTTTTTTTTACGTGCCGATATATGATTAATCAAAGTGCTTATCTAACATACACTTTCATTTAATGATTCATCACAGATGAATCACAATGGCAATGTCTGGATATCTATATTTACTTTATAAAGTTTAATGGCTTTTCCTGCCCTTGATGATCACAGTGTTTGGGTATCCCAGGGAGCAAAGTACACAATGAATTAATACATTTTAAATATAAATTATTACAGTTATAAGGACATTTTAAAATGAGGGAATAAAGAATAGAATTCTTCCACAATTCACAGTTGAACTTTAACTTCATTAGAGAGTCTGATAGTCAATAAACGCAGAAAGTGGTTGTTTGACTGAAATGGCAGATGATCATCTAAATACACGCAAGATTATCTTGTTTACATCACACTAAGTGCTTCACACAACACATTAAAAACTTTTAAGATGGTATTCTCTGACTAGCTCCAAAATTAAAGCTTTGTTTTCCTGCTGAAATCCAGTCCCTGGAAGTGCGTATACATAAAAATTCATACATATTCATATTCCTCTTCATTCATATATATAGAAATGCATATACATGAAAGTACATACACACTATATGACCAAAAGTATGTGTACCCCTTACCATCACCCCTATATGTGCTTGTTGAACATCTCATTCCAGATTTATTCTCCCTTTGCTGTTATAATAATCTCTTCTTCTTCTGGGAAGGCTTTCCACTAGATTTTGGAGCGTGGCTGTGGGGATTTGTGTTCATTCAGCTACAAGAGCATTAGTGAGGTCAGGCACTGATGTTGGGTGAGGAGGTCTGGGGTGCAGTCGGTGTTCCAGTTCTTCCCAAAGGTGTTCAGTGGGGTTGAGGTCAGGGCTCTGTGCAGGACACTCGAGTTCTTCCACTCCAACCTTCACACACCATGTCTTCATGGAGCTCGCTTTGTACACAGGAGCATTGTCATGCTGGAACAGGATTGGGCCTCTTAGTTCCAGTGAAGGGAAACTGTAATACTACAGCATACAAAGACATTCTATACAACTGTGTGCTTCCAACATTGTAGCAGCAGTTTGGGGAAGAACCACATATGTGGGTGTAATGGTCAAGGGTTCACAAACTTTTGGCCATATAGTGTGGACATGCATATATACAGAAGTTTGAATACACAGAATTTCATATACATGGAAGAGCACATATATAGGGAAATGCTAAGAGATCAGATTGCAACCTTCAACATTCTAAAGCTTGTGGCCAGAAAAAAAAAATCAGACACCCCTGATTCCCCTGAGACTATGGTAAATCAAAACACTGTTCTAAATGTAGGATATAAATATAAGAGTTTTTTTGTCCTAGCTTATAATTCTGAATGGCTGTGTATTTCTAAATCACTGTGTTGTTCTCAGCAATAATACTTTTAAATCTTTTCCTCCCTCCTCTGGTGATTGTGTGGAACAGCAGCTCCTATTTATTTAAACTGTGTAGAGGTGATGATGGTGTCTAAAGCAGACTTATTTCAGCAGCTCTTTATAGAGCAGTTCATCCACTAGACCAAAACACAGCAGTGCTGCACGCTAACAGCAGTGTGCGTTTATAGCGAGTGAAAGTGGAGCAGAAGTGGGAGAATTCAACTTGTTCTTGCGAAAACTCACACAAACTCCTACACTGAGATCTGCTTGAAGGAAAACACTGACATTCAAACAAGATACGGATTAACGCTTCTTAAAAAATATTCAAAAATAAAGAATCTTTTAAATAATTTTATGAAAATACTGCTATTATGAAGAGTAGTTCAGGGATTAGTCGTTGTTTTAATTCCTAATCTCCCCCTCCTTCTCTGTCTCTCCACCCTCTGTCACACACAGTAATTAAGCCACTCCTACTGATTTCAGAGAAAGCAGAACTTCTCTCTCTCTCGCTCTCTGTAGTTCCTCACTCTCTCTTTCTCTCTCTCTCTCTCAGCGTGTGCCTGCAGGAAAATGGCTGAGGCCAGTATTTCAGTAGATCAGGACCAGTTCAGCTGTCCAGTGTGTCTGGATCTCCTGAAGGATCCGGTGGCTATCCCCTGTGGTCACAGTTTCTGTAAGGTGTGTATTAATGGCTGCTGGGATCAGGAGGATCAGAAGGGCGTCTACAGCTGTCCTCAGTGCAGAGACACTTTCACTCCAAGGCCTGCTCTACGCAGAAACACCATGCTGGCTGAAGTGGTGGAGAAAGTGAAGAAGACTGCTCCTGCTCACTGTTATGCTGGACCAGGAGATGTGGAGTGTGATTTCTGCATCGGGAGAAAACGCAAAGCCGTTAAGTCCTGTCTGATGTGTCTGGCTTCCTCTTGCGAAACTCATCTTAAACCTCACTATGAAGTTCCTGCTTTGAAAAAACACAAGCTGGTTGAAGCCATAACACAGCTAAATGGGAACACCTGCTCTCAACATGACAAACTGATGGACATCTACTGCCACACTGACAAAAGCTGCATCTGTTATATGTGTACTGTAGATGGACACAAAGGTCACGACACTGTCTCAGCTGCAGTGGAACGATCTAAGAAACAGGTGAGCAATAAATTCTACAGTCAAATCTTATTTAACATTTTTTGTTGCAGATGCGTGAAACATAAGTAAACTTTAACATATTGGTTGCTTTTAATAATGACTTGATTCAGCATACACACAACTCTTACTGAACTTTGACCAGCCAACACCCATCATCTGTCATTATAACAGACACATTAACTATACTGAACAATCCATAAACAGCTCTGTAAAACAGGTGTAAACCTTAACTCTTCAGTTCCCATTAATATTCCCCCACACACCTCATAGCTTGTAGATTAATGTATTTTGTTTACTGACAGTATGAGGTAGGAGAAGTGCAGAGGAAATCTCAGCAGACAATCCAGGAGAAGCAGAAGAAGGTGCAGGAGCTGAAACAGGCTGTGAATACTATAAAGGTGAGCAGTGAGCAGAGACAGAGCTGCTCCTAGAAACACACACAACATGGACATCATTTAGAGTCCCAGTAAGAGAGGAAATGATGGTTAAGTTTTAAAAAGGGCCTAAATGTGGTGTGTTTTTCACCTAACAGTCCCGTACACAGACAGCAGTGGAGAACAGTGAGAGGATCTTTACTGAGCTGATCAGCTCCATGGAGAAAAAGCGCTCGGAGGTGACGGAGCTGATCAGAGCTCAGGAGAAGGCTGAACTGAGTCGAGCTGAACGACTCCTGGAGCAACTGGAGCAGGAGATTGCTGATCTTCAGAGGAGAGTCACTGAGCTGGAGCAGCTTTCACACACACACGATCACATCCATTTTTTCAAGGTAACACTCACTGTCTGATCTCTTTAAGGTAACAATAAATGTCCCCATCTGACAAGTTTTTCTTGGTCTAGTTTGGTCTGAGATCATTCATTCCTCTCGTGTACCGTTTGTTTTTCTTTCCATTTCTTTCTGTAGTGCTTCCAGTCTCTCTGTGACCCTTCTGGGTATAAAGACTCACTCAGCATCACCATCAATCATCAGCCCTCATTTGAGAGAGTAAATAATTCTTTGAATGATCTGAAAAAGCGACTTGTGGAATTCTGCAATAGTGAATTCTACAAAATCCGTCCACATGGTAAGAGGAGCTCTGACTGAGAAACAAGTCTTTGACCTCTCAGCCGTATAGTAAAAATGGGAAACTGTTTCCAGCTTTTATAGATAAGTCATTCTATATTTTGTCTCTGTATGTTCACAGTTACAGCAGTTCACCTGCTTTTAGCCTCAGAGCCAAGGACCAGACAAGAGTTTATGAATTGTATGTCTAAAACACACACACACACACACACACACACACTGCCATATTGGCAGCCATGTTGGGCAAAATTTGAGAAAATGTGACAGTTTCTTTTTTTCTTTGATTAAGAAAACTAAATATTTAATATCCTTTATCATTTTAAAATGTTTTATTTTCTTTCATATATGCAATGTATGAAGATAGTGTAAAAAAAACATAAGAACAAAAACACATATTTACCTATAAACAATTTTCCCTCTTGGTGATACTGATTTTGTTTAGCTTTTTTTTTTTTTAAATAGAAATACAAATTCTATTTTGTTGGTTATACCTATCTGTTATTTTTCTGTTTTTGTTTTTAGATTTCTGTCATCTGACTCTGGATCCAAACACAGCACATCGTAACCTCCTTCTTTCAGAAGGAAACACAGTTGTCACAGGCAGTGAGACGGAACAGCCGTACTCTCTACATTCCTATTCAGCTAATCCTTCAGAGAGATTTGACTACTACTGGCAGGTGTTGTGTAATCAAAGTCTCAATGAGTGCTGTTACTGGGAGGTGGAGCGGGTCAATAAGGGATATTTAGAGATATCAGTCTCGTATAAAGACATCAGCAGGAAAGGAGATGGTAAAGAGTGTGGGTTTGGATACAACAATCAGTCCTGGAGTCTGGTGTGTTCTTCTTCCACTTGCTATTTCTGTCACAAGAACAAAAAGACTGAGCTCCGAGTTCCATCACCTTCTGTAGTAGGAGTGTATGTAGATAAACGTGCAGGAATTCTGTCCTTCTACAGCGTCTCTAACACAACGACACTTCTCTACAGAACTCACACCAAATTCTCTCAGCCTCTATACGCTGGCTTTAGGGTGGGTTTGAGATCAACCATGAGGTTATGTAATCAGTCTTGTTACTACTGAGACCAAATATCCATGTTTGAACAATTGAATCAATTTTAAAGTTAATCAATATATGCATATTTAAAACACGGTATTAATAAATTAAGTATTAAATGTGTAAATTAATATACTTGTTAATTTGTAATTAATGCACTACTCGATGCAAATTTGTAAGACAAAGGCTAAAGAATTTGTTTAGTTGCAGTGCATAATTCTCAAAATCAAGCTAAATTCAGTGTCCGCATTTGGATGTGTTTACAACTAACCAAATTTAAAAAAATACCAGCTGTTACCCTAAAATACCATCCATCCATTTTCTGTACCACTTATCCTACACAGGGTCATGCACAGCCTGGAGCCTATCCCATCGCAGGGCACAATTCACACGCATTCACACACTACGGACAATTTGGAAATGCCAATCAGCCTACAATGCATGTCTTTGGACTCGGGGAGGAAACCCCTGAAGCACAGGGGATGGCGGTGTGAGGCAACAGTGCTAACCGCTAAGCTACCATGCCCTCACCCTAACATACCATTCTGTGGAAATTAGCTTGTTTGGGACTTGTCATTTTCAGGGGAAAAAATTAAACAGGATTGGTGTTCTGGCATGATTTCAAATGTAACTAATTAAAAATCAGGTAACTTTGAGACAAATTGCTCTGAAAGACAACCACCCAACAGCTACCAGCTACACTAACACCTCCTGACCCTCATCTTGCCCAAAACTGGCCAGTAGCTCATATTTTCCTATCAATCGATTAACTGTTCAATAAAATCTTACTCTTTCTTCTGAATGACAAAATAACTTTGCATTGCATGTGTTAAAATCTGTTTGAAGAAATGTAAACCCATCAAAAGGAGCTACATATCTGCATTGACAAATACAGTAATACTGTAAGCACTCTTCCTGCACTGCTAAAAAATGTCTTAGTCAGTAAAAAATTTGCTGAATATTGGCAAATTTATCTCATATTTCTCATTGTTAGTATATTATTAAACATAAGCATGAAATTCATACTAATGTCATTAAGAATTTAATAATAAAAATGTAAACAAAACAACTTCATGATGTGAGAACAAAAACAGACCAGACAGCAACACAAAACATTTCTTGGCCAATAACCTTCACAGTTTAATGAATAGAATTGAACAGAGTATTTACATAAGGCATAAAAAACACTTTGAGACATGCTGTTATAAAAAAAAAAAATCAACGGCGGGGTGGTCTGGTGATGTGGAGCACTACCCTGAAGTTGATTATTTCCCTATAACAGCATGTTCCTGAGTATTTTATTTCTCTTCTACAAAAATATGCAGCTTGTTACTGAGCAACCGCAAAGTGTAAACACCTGTGTCCTGAAGAAACCTTAAAGTTACAGCATCACCTCTGACTGTTACAAAGAACTGACACTGGAGACTCCTTCCATAAATAAACGTTTCACCATAGCAACAATACTTTTTATTATTGTTAGGATTAAACGACATGAGCATCCCCATGAACGAGCTGGTAGTATAGAAACAATAACACATTTGTGATGTGCAGCTACAATTCTGTCCGAGCTGCTGTTAGAGAAAATTAATCAACACCTTCTGACCAATCACAGTCCACAATTTAACAGCACTTTTTATATATACATATATATACATATATATATATATATATATATATATATATATATATATATATATATATATATATATATATATACAATATAAACTGTCTCAAGTAGCTGCTTTACAGACATTTATACTCCATTGAGCATAAGGTCACAGTAATATAATAGACAAAATACCTGTAAATATATGTGTATATATAGACCTGTTTCTATCAAACAAACCGGAAGTGCGCGTGCTTCGAAAGGCGTCACCATGGCAACGGCTGCCTGCTACCTGAGACGGTATTCTGAGGTGTTCTACATTCACGCCGCCATTTTGTCACCAGGCTACTGGAGCGGTTTAATAAACAACTCGCTTATCGGTTTTCTGTGCAACGTAAAGCAGCTAGCTGTTTGTTTTTGTTTGTTTGTTTGTTTGTTTGTTTTTGTAGCCTCGTGTGTTTTTCTCAGACAGGTAAATGAGGTGAAACTGAAGGTCGAGTCTGAGGTGAACAACAAGGTTTGGGAAAAAAAAAACTGTAAACATTCACTGAACTGGGATAGTATAACCTGAACACGCTGACTAACGTATACATCTTTAACTTAGAACAAAAAGTAAAAAAAAAAAAAAAATGTGTTTAATTAGTTTAAACAGAATATTAGAAAGTATTCTAACCTGTCGATGGAAAAGCTATTTAGGTGTAATTGTTGAACTCCAAAAAAAAAAAAAAAAGTTTTCTTTACGTTTAACTTTAGACACATAATCATTAAGTACAATTTAAAACTTTGTAAATTAAGCTAAAGAAAGTTCAGGTCAATACCAAAGTGTGCTGAACCATAGGGGAGACCGGGTATGGTTGTAACACTTTTTGCTTCAGCACCTGTAACTCAGTGAATTTTTGAGCTCAAACTTTTATACAAAATACCCACATTTGTTTACTTCAAATGGCACCAATTCAAACCTCTGTAAGACTATCACAGACCTTGTGTCAAATACATCTTGTTCTTTTGTTACAACCCACCACTACCGGGGTAGGTTGTAACAATTAAACCAATGAAGCAAAGGAAATTGCATCATATTTTACCTGAGAAACTACAGTTTAATCTAATAGAAGGTATATGATTTTATCTGCCATAGCATAAGTACTAAACAAAATATAGTCTTGGTCAAAAAAAATGTACTTTCTCACCTCAAAATGCGCTTTTTTTTTTTTTTTTAACCTCTGTATAATCTTCACGCGCCTGTTTCCAGCCTTGACAACCTCCATGTTGGATCGGGGAGGAAGTGTGTAAACACTGAAATGATCATATGACTCCTATCTTATTCCTGATTGGTGGAGTTGGTGATGTTACAACCATACCCAGTCTCCCCTATATACAAAGTTAATTTTTTTCGGAATAAATTTAGATGGCATGCAAAATAATATATGTTAAATGTCTATTTCAGATGTATGTTGGTAATGAGACAAAATAAGTCTAGACATTTATTACACTGCTTTATAAAGATCCACTATTGAATAGTATTGTGATACTGTGTTGTAAGACTTAAAAAGAACATTATGATTTTTTTTTTTAATAAAAGCAGTATGAAAAATAACAACTATGTGAATGAGTAGATAAATTCACTAAGAAATTTAGGGTAAGTTCAAAGTGTCTTTTTAATTTTAAGCATGAAATGTAGCACTATAGGACTCGCTACCTCTTTTCACTGTTAACTTTGTTAACTTTAACAAAGTTAACTTTGACTTAATTAGCTAAATGCATATATTACTTAGTTTAAAGGAGGATATGTGTAAAATGCTCACGTGTGTCAGTTTGTGAAGTGTGTGGTTTTTTTTCAAGATTTGTATGCATTTGTTTTCTTTCAAGTCACTCATAAAATGTTTCATTAAGTGTCAGGAAAAATGTGTCTATATATATAAATTTATTTGTTTGTTTGTTTTGTTTTGTTTTGTTTTGTTTTTCTTCCATCTCTGTAGGTTAGGCAAGGGGATGCATTTCGGAGTTTTCACACTTTGAAACTCAGGAACCACTTCTATTTTAGTAATGCTGGTTAAAAGCAGAAAAGATTACGACGGCGTGATAACCCTCCACAAACCTGTCCCACCACATCTGTTCCACCATACGGTGAGACTTTTTTTCCAGCACCACAGCGGTACAAAAGAGAGGATGCTGTAATGTGACTCAGGTTCATTTTCCTTCCTCAGTCTCCCAGAAGTGTTGGGCAGAAGCCATCATCAGTAGTTGAGTGTCCATATGTTAGAAGTGTGACTCAGAAATCAACCAGTGTCCTTACACGCCCAGGAGCAGAGGCTGATAAGGCACACACACTCTCTCCTGGCGCAATAAAACAACTACAGGTATTACACACACACACGGCAAATGTCCACCAAAATGTTCTTTTTTGTAAACCAAGACTCCTTATCTTTCTGAAATAAATAACACCCAACTCTGTTACAGGATCAGTTTCTTTCAGAACGACAGGAGGCAGATGCCATCACACAACCACTGCTGGAGACGGAGAATGGATTCATCAAGGTGTGTGTTGACGTTTATTTCAGGCACGCAAAGCAAAGGTGGTAGCAAATGGAGCACTGCTTCAAAATAACTGATGGTCCTGCCTACATAAAATCCATGAAGCTTTTCATCAGTAGGATATGAAATGAAATTGACGATCTGGGATCAGTGTGTTTTATGTGTGCGTGTGCAGGATCTGGAACATTTCCTCAACCACAGAGACATGCTTAGTGTGAGGAAGCGTGAGCTTCTGCACAAGCGCTGGACAGAGTGTGTGTGGTGGCCGGTGAAGCGCAGTGTCGAACAGCGCTTCACACACCGTCGTTATGAAGGAGCGGAGCCAGTGGAGATGATGCACACAGGCTACAGGGCTAAGGTGCGCCCTACTGTTTAGCATGTGCTACAATATTTTGAGCGTTGTCATTGTTCACAGCTCAACTATTCACTTTGTTTTGTTTAGGACAGGACCTATAACAGTAACGATTACATATTTCTGTTTTACCCTAAACGATTACATACTTCTTATTATAATTTAATTATCCATGACACTCTGTAGGTGCTATAGGAATTTTTAGCGAATTTGTGCAGACTTGAACCCATCAAATTGCTTTTCAAAAAAAAATCTCTAACTCTATATGACTACATTCATATAACAAGTTTGAAGTAACACAAATCCGATTTTCTGCCTTAACGTGACGCATAAACAGATGCTTATTTCAGCTGTTTCAGTTTGCAACCCCAGTACATGCTCATGATTAAGTTCTGACGCTTGGCCTGGTCTAGAAAATATCCCAAACCAAAATAATAAAAAGGTCAGTTGTTTAATTAAAGGAGAAACTTAATGGAGAAACCTAATGAGCCATTTGTCTTCCAGGTCAGCACCGCTCCCTTGAAGGATCCACTGTTTCTCTACACACATTCAAGAATGAAGGAGAAGAGAGTGGTCCTTCACTGCCAGACAGGTTTCAAACAGTTTTGCTTACAACAAAAGAGCACATCTTAAATAACTTACAATTTCTATAAGAAAATGATAGAATGTCTACTAGACATAGTCATTTTAACACCTCTATGAGGGAGTACTCAGGTACTCAATTTAAATGTGCTGTTTAATTTCCTACTTTCCTCCACATAATGCCATCTCAACCAATCATCCCAGAGTACCAGCCCAAAACGTAACCAATCAGAGCACAGTTCCTGCTCCCAAAGCCGTATACTGTAAAGTATTGTAAATATTTTGTCGTCTGGTACTAGATTTTATAAAATGTATTTTATGAATGTACAAGATGTTAAGAAATCTATTAAATAAACACCATGATCATTCCGTCACACTCTGATCAATCAAAATAGAACTTTTGTTAGATTTCTTGGATATGTGTGCTCTGGAGAGCATCACGTGCATGTAAAATGGCATTGACCTTTGACCTGTGCATCACAGGATGTGTGGATGGCCGTCAGTGGGTGGCGTCAGCAGAGGAACAGAGCAGGAACAAGAGAGATCTGCACAGAGGCGGCAGGTACGGAAATAAAGCAAAATGACCTGAAAAGAAACAATGCGGTAGAACAGAATATTTTGTTTTCTGCTATACAGGAGTCGAGGCCCTGTTTACATGGCTATGGCAGATGGGCGGTGCTTCCGGCCTGAATGCTGGTCCGCGATTGGTCAGTCTCGCAGTTATTCAATGAAGTCATGACGTGACACTGTGCATCCTCTACCTCATCCAGTCACAACCTCGAATGACTTTCCAAGTCTTCTGTTTCAGATTGTGGTACATTTTTTTCTGTCCTATGGTTAATAATGAAAAGTTAATACAAAAAAACAGGCAAAAATTTATTATTATTATTATTATTATTATTATTATTAATATTATTAGTCAAATACAAGTTTTATTTCAATTAATTTATTGGGCATGCTTTAAGATATGAAGCTAAATTATAATTCTTTTTAACTAACCCTTTGACAATATTCTTTTTTTTTTTTTTTTTTTTTAATTTAAGTCCTGTCCCAGTTTGTGATCAGAGCCCTGTGGTCTGTGAGCTAACCGCAAATCCACACTTTTAGCCTCTTCACCAAAATAAATTGCACAAGATCAGACCAAAAATTGAAATCAAGTAACAAATGCAGAAATGTAGGCTATAGATAAAAAGTTATGAAAAAATTAATCAGCTATTTTAGTTTTTTCCACATAAGTCATAACCCTAAAAGTTATGGTCCTCCGTTTGGTTTAAACTGCAGCATTCTCAATTCTCAACTTTAGTAGCTGTTACACTGAAAACACTTGGGGGGTGTGCTGTAATAGGAAAAAAATGAGTGATTGGGGTGGTGCGATGTTCATTTTCTTTAACATCATGTGCTAAAATGTTTTATTCCTCTTACACCACAGCAATTTGCCAACGATTACAGTCTATCATTTATTAATGAGTGACTTAATGAATGGAAGGTCTGCGATATGAGTTAGTTCGTGTTCTCACTTCATTCCGTCACTTTCTCTTGTAATTTATTAAGACAAAAAAAATGCAGCTTGTTACCAAGAAACTGCAAAACACAACATCATTCTGAAGACTTACCCATGTCAGAAAACCTAAGAGTTACAGCTTTACTTCTGACTGTTCCAAAGCACTGACACTGGAGACTCCTTCCGTAAATTATATATATACATCTCTTTAAATAGTTTCTGCGAAAGAGATGTTACTATAGAAACGATAACCTATTAGAACAAGCATTTTCTTATAAACCAGTGATTTGCTTTGCTTTCCTATTGTCAGAGCTGCTGTTATAGAAAATTAATCAACACCTTGTGTCCAGTCAGAATATAGAAATCAGCAGCGCTGTGGTATAAGTGGTGCTTAACAGTTGTTTGCTTTTCGTTTAGATGAAGGAAAGTAAAACAATGTAAATACTCAGAACTGTTTTTTATTTGTCTTATTTGGTTTGGGTGGGGTTGAGGTCTCCAAAACCAAAACCGTCTCTTACTCTGTGACAGTAAAATGATAACAAGTGGTTTGCAAAGAAAAGCAACCAAACCTTGCTCTCTAGGTGAGCTAGATGGACAGCCACATGAGATTTTCTACTTTGTCGTGCATTTATCTCCTGCTGAGTAAGAAGATAAACTTGATTTTAATAAACTTTGGCCTGCAGAAGTTTTACTAAACTATTGAGTCTTTTCTCTCTGGTTCCATGAAGACACAAATGGAATTGTTCTTGGCCCTGTTGATCTGTTCTTCTAGTGGTAAAATTGGCTTTTTTATTTAAAAAAAAAAAAGAGATTCATAGAAAAATAAGGTTTCGTTCGGCAAGTACGAGGTTCAAGGTCAGAAGAGTGGCGTCTGCTCATAAAGCTGCAGGTCGAGGCGAACTCTGACCTCTCCGGTGGGAACCTCGTGGAGCAGCAGACGCCGAGTCAGCGGACCTTTGCCATCCTGATCCTTCTTTATGGTTGCCACGGGAACCTCAGTGCGACCCAGGAAATCTGAAAACGCACAGGTACAATGAGTAATCATCAGTATTTATAAAAAGAGATTCAGCTAAAGAAATTTTGGATGCTGTGATAAGAGATGCTCTTTTTTCTGGCGTGTCATGCACTTGCCGTCAGGAGAGAACTGATCCCGCTCAAACACAGTGATGCACAGGACGTCCTGGTACAGGTCTTTGATGAAGAATTGACAGCTGAAGTTCCATTTAGGGTTGACTGTGTCATTCTGAGGCCGTGAGGTGTAGCACTGTGCTCCCATCGACAGCTCACAGTACGGGTTACTCTTACCTACAACCGAACACCACACACACACACAATCCTGTTATGACTAACAGAACCGGGTGAAATGGATGGGTCCAGAAACTTTACTAAACACAGGAAAAGTGATTGGTGCTTATAGGTTATGTGTTTGAATGGAATACTCGAGAGTTTCTCAGTCTAAACCTCAGAAGTTTGTACTGTTTCTCTGTACTGAGGACAGAACAGAAAATCTATACTTTTATCCTGGACGTCTAAGGGCAGATATTAGTCTGTCAATAAACATTTACTTGAAACATAACACATCTGAACACTTGTTCATCTGTAGACTTTGTCATTTCAGAGTTGGAACAACATTTTCATACGGAAGAAATTGTAGTTGTATGGCTCTGGTGTATGGATACGACAAAACCTTCAGGAAACTGTGTACCTGAAACAACTACTTACTGTATGACTCCACTGTTGGAAATTTGGATAAAACTCCATAAGAGCAGCTTTAATAACACTTTCTCTCATGTCTGTGTCATTTTAACACCTTTATGTTATAGTTTAACAGTAGCTTTTAATTCCTGTTATTAGTCACATATTGTAAATGTTTGTTGATGGAGTTCAACAACTGCCCTTAGATTTCAATTAAAGGACAACTCCACCCTGAAACACATGTTTATATTGAAATATTTGTGATGTGGTTAGTGATTATAGTGCTAATTTGTTGGTTGGTGCTGGATGTTTATTATTCCTGTGTGAAATTAGCGGTTGTGTGCCACGCTGGTGTCATAGGGAGAGGTTGCGTGGAGTTACAACGACATTTAATGGGAGAAAAAATTCAGTGCTTCAAGGTTTCATTGTTAGCTTGTCAAAACAAAAGGGTGAGAGCTATACAAGTAAGTGGGCGTGGCCAGCCAACACAGTGAATGGACTTCAAAACTCAGAATTTCATTTTCAAATAATTATTGGACACCACTGAATATCATATTAATTTTAAATATTGATATGCATGTCATTCAGCATTTTCTTCAGTACAGAAAAACATGTCAGTTTTTGTCTGTGAACGTCGTTAAGGTAGATCTGAATGATCAGCAGTTACTGCATCTTCAAAGTGTTATGTATTTTTTAATCAAATATTTTTCTAAAACTCTCATTTCTCATTTTTCTCATTTCTCATTTTTCTAAAACTCTCAACTACTAGAATAATAATCAAATCAGGAAACGTTAAAGCAAAGGTGTTTAAAATGATAATGATAGGTAAGCATTACGTGCTTACATTACATAGGTAAGGTATTTCTCACCATTAGGCTTGCAGGGTTTTAGCTCAACAGCCTCCTGAGCTGTTACTAACAAACGTCCAATGCCACTTGTCTTCTGAGAGCGGGCTGTAAAACACACACACACACACACACACATGCAATTTTAGTCTAAAATTAGAGTATAATCAGAAATAGAGAAATACACATGCTGAGTGTGAAGAATAAAAGAATAGTTTCGCAAAAAAAGCAAGACAAGACCTGTTTGGTGCCCAATTTTAAGAGGTTCGAGGCTATGAGGTGGAATTGTAGAGGAAAACTGGAATTTGTTCTAATAATTTGATCTCATATAACAAAATAATTTCTTAACAAATTGGTTTATGGAGCTTACTGAAGCGGGTATATTAAGATTTGGAATGTATTTGTGAAAAAGATTTTGGGTGAGAAGATAATTAGAACATTTTTTTTGCTGATTTACTTCATTTAGAGTAAAGGGGGAAATGCATAAATTAGATTTTTTTTTTTTGTTTGCTAAACCATTCCTTTAAGTGTTCCCTGCCCTTCTCCAACCTTGGTAAGCCTTTTCTCTTTTCAGCTTCTCCGTCTCTATGAAGTGCTCTGATGCTGCTTTGATTCTCTGGACCCATGTGGTTCTGATCAAAATAATAAAATAAATAAAACACAGACATGATCAGGGTTTAGGAAAGCCTTCAGTGACAATTCCAATATTATTGATTTATCGTCCACAGGAGCATTTAATGTCACATTCATTTAAATCCAGAAAAATGAGTAGGAAGAAAATAAGTGTTACTGGAACTTCTGACAGTTTGGTTTGGTCATGAAAACATTTACACATAACTTTACTAAAAGATTGATAAATGAGGCCCAATGTGTGTGTGAGTGTGTATGTGAGTGTGTGTGCGTGTACCTCTCATTGATGCTGTCAGCTTTCAGCGTGTACACACGGTCGATGTGTGAGATGTGAAAGATCGGGTCTTCGCTGGACGGGTCAGACGGCATTTTAACCAACACTTCATTCAAAAACACAGGCTAATGAGAGATAGAGAGAGGTTATCTTTCTATCATACACCCAGCTTCCAGCAATACTTACTTTACACATGAGTTATGCTCTATGACTTCGTTACCGTTTTGTACATCTTGTAGACGGTGTTGGACTTGGGGCTGAAGGGTCGGTCTGTGTTTGAAGAGAACTGTTTGGAGGTGTAGGTGAAGAGCAGGAAGTCGCTGAACAGGAAGGCCCAGAGCTCCTTGTTGCTTTTAGCCTTCCACACACGCCCGCTGTGCAGCAGCTTGCGAGGACCCAGGCAGTTCGTCAGAGAGTTAAAGACCAAATGCTAGAAAAGAGGGCAAAATTAAAAATGTGAGCTCATGTATTATTGTGGCTTTGCATCAGTATCCCACTGACCAAGACTTGATTTTTAGATTTTTAGCAATACACTTTTTAAAAAACTCCCAAAGAAATCTTGGCTTCATCTCAATTATTAGCATCAAACAATTTATTGGAATTTATTTGTCTTATTTACTTCAACAGAGAGAAAAAAAGAGAGGCTGCAAGAGGCTACTTTAGAGCGGGGGTTAACTTGTTTCACAAATGTTCCAAAACATTAAATAAAAATTGGAGTTGTTGGCAAACTGCTATAGGGGCATGCTGTTATAGGAAAATAATTAACTTTGCAGACATAACTTCTTGTTACTCCCAGGTCAAAATAACTATATTGGGGAAAAATACTTTGGTATTATTTCAAGTAAAAACAAACAATTGGTCACTTAGACCTAAACAGAACTACCTCCAGCTCTGACATAGGTACTTATGTGGGTGGGGCTTACAGTACTACTTGTTACTGATTGGCTATGTATATTAGAGTCATTATATAAGAATGTATAACCATATAATTTAGAAACACACTAAATTAAAAGAAAACAGCATTGTCTGGTTTGTTACTGCTGTTTTTACCATCAAAAGCAATGTTGTACTATTTTATTTTAATGTCATTATTTCATCATTTAATTTTGTCATATCTTCATCAATAAACAGTTTATATAGTTAAGATAGTTAAATCATTTTAAAATTTTAAAACCCTTCCTCAGTCCGTGGTCCCTGTTTGGGGAAGTTCTGTTCTTTTCTTTCATTGTACAGTGTTAAAACATTAAAAAGTTAATAAGACCAGCTCACCTCGATGACCCCTTCACACTGCACGTGGTTCTGCAGCCACTCAAGTCGGTCTGAGTTTTCCTTTTCCCTCACACCCTCATTAACCTGCGAGCACAGAAGCTCCGCCCTCTCCAGCGCCTCCCGAAGGTTCACCTGGTCCACATGTCCCGCTGGAGTGTTTTCCAAAATCTACAACCACACAGGGATGAAGACAAATGGAGAGGGAGACAGAAAAAAAGAAATCTCTCTTATACTTCTCCTAGCAAGAGATTAACGCAGACATACTGGTCTTTTCTGCAAACCCAAGTCTGCTTATGATCCATGTGTAGGACTGAAAGTCTCCTGTCTACAACTGAAAACTGAGGACTTTTTAATGATTCATTAATAGACTCCTTACCACTTTATATAAACTCCTGGCAGCTTGGAAATGGAGCATGATTTTTACAAAAATGATCATATATTCTTATTATTGTTTCTGGTTTAAGGTCTCACATTTCTGATGAGTAAAGGATAGCGTGTGATCCTCTGCATGGGCTTCAGCAGGAAGCTGGACAGCGGCATTCCTTTACACCTGTAATTAGTGGCAATTTTCTGCAAAACAGAATGGAAACAAACTGAAACTGAAAGCACAACCGGATCTAATTCACACAATTTTCCACTTAAACGTTATGATTCGATTTTATGCAGTCCAATAATTCCACCTGTGCCTGATACCTAATTATGATGCCAGCTAACTACAACACCAGCTAATTAGTACACCAAATGAATGTACGGTATATTCAATGCCAAAAGGAAGTGCATAGGAAGTATTTATAACCTTTAGGAAGAGCTTGAAATCCGCCGAGGCGTCGGTTTTCTGTTGCAGCAAGACGGCTGCATTTAGCTGGCAGCTGCAGAAGCGGATGTAGGCCTGCATGTGTGAAAGCTCAGAGGATAGGATGTCTCCGATCACCTGCACGGGCATGCGTTCACCTGCCGTCTTCTTACGCACACGCAGAGCTCTGAAAAATGTACATTTTAATCCTTTTTTTGGGGATCACAACAGATAACAAGGAATCGTGGTCCAAATGAATATAAGAAGGTCTGGTACTGAATAAAACTAACAAAAAAAAAACATTAGGTTCCAGTTTGAAGGCAGGCCCATAGATTTTTGGTCAGCGTTTCTTATTGTGGCCAAATTTGAACTCTTCATCTTTTTCAGTGTAGGCATCCCCATAATTCTGTCACCAGAGTAAAGTTTTGACCAACATGGTGGACCAAACTGTTGCTCCGACTGAGTTGTAAAGTTACATATGATAAAAATTATGTAGCCAACATAACATGACCTCACAGCTTATACATCTAACGTGCTATGTAGTCGGCTAGTTAACTTTAACCAGCTAGCTAACCAGCTACTTTATATAGCAAACAGTAGTTTAGTCTGAGTTTAGCAGCAAAAGAAATGGCTCCTGCTACAGTATTTTTTCATTTCCACGTTATTCTTTTTGCTATTTTCCTGAGTGAAGACGGGTGGTGCTGTGATTCACTCACTCACTTGAGCAGTTTGGTGTTGCACATGATCAGCTCTCTCCAGTTCACAAAGATCACACTCATCTCGGCCTCGGTCAAGCGGCCCGACTCGCTCATGGGTTTGTAGAACACCTACACACACACACACACACACAGCTAAGTCACAGGGTCTGTACAAAATTAAATCACACTGACATCTGAACTTTATGACTGATCCGCTATTCAGGGCAATTCATACAACTGCACAGTGTAAATGAACAATTAAAAGTAAAATTAAAAAAAGAAAAGAAAATGTGCACAATTTCCCACTTATTTCAAATGTAGTTGATCAACCAAGACATGTTGACTTAAGTAGAGCAACCAGTGGTGTATTTACTTGATTGTTTTACTTCACTACACTGTTAAGTGTCTAATTTTACATTTATTCATTCCTAACTTATTACATGTCTTTTAATCAATCAATCATGAACATTGGGAGTTGACTCACAGATATGAAGAGCTACTTAGTTGATTGTAAAGCTAAGAAGTCACCTAAGTAGCTCTTAAGATCTGTGAGTCGACTCCCAATGTTCATGATTAATTAATCACTTGATAAATTAATTAATTACGACAAATTGCTGTCCAATCTTTCAAGCTCATGAGAGAATGCAAGTGGATTTCTGTGGTAAATAAGTTGTTAGAATTTACTACCATCATCATTTTCCAGGCTGTTAGTTTCTTAAAACAATAATGTAAAGTTAAGAATTTAGATTTAGATGAGAAATGGTGTTATATTTAATCCTTAACTTTAGCTAACTAAAGTTTCCTGTCAGGTTAGCTCCTGTTAGCTACCAGTGGAATAGCTGAAGTGTGCTATTTTTTTTTTTTCTTTTTTCAGTCTGTCAGCTATAAAGTCATACACATTGCTTTGTTTATTTAATTGAAGTAGTTGCTAGCAATTAGCATTCTCCTCACTGAACTACAGTAGGTTACCATGGTAATGGTCAGCTCACACTGCATGCACTGTTGGAGGTGGGAATGGAGAAAATAGATATTCACGCTATTTTTATGATTTAGCCTCATGTTTCAGTGACTTCATTTTTCTGCTGTAGTCACCATATTTGGGACTGGGTTAATGATTTAGATGTTAATATAGATCTAATTTCATTTGTTACTATTATGGTTTTTATACAGATTAATTCTGTTCCTTTATAAAACTTTTGTTTATTAGCTACATTAGCCTCATAGCTCCAGAGCATACATGCTTGATCCAACATGGCTGACTGACTATGGCTGATGTCTCATTTCTATAAGAAATCATTACAAATGATTTACACTTAGACCTATGTATGTTTGAACATGTATGTGTTTACATGTTTTACCTGTATCTGTTAGATACCTGTGTATTATATTGTGTGTGTGTGTGTGTGTGTGTGTGTTGGTTTACCTCAAGAACCAGCTCCAGGTCCTGTACGTATGTCTGCTCCGTCTCAATGAGTTCGTGGATGTAGCCCTGCCTCTTCCTCTCCTCACAACTCATGGAGTCTAAGCTCAAAAGGTCTGCACACCCTACACACACGCACACACACACACAAGCATGCAGGTATACATACAGACGAGCATGGAGACACGTATGCATGCACACACTTACAGATGAGCACACAGACAGTAGACGTGTTAGTGTGGACGTGTATATACACAAAAACAAGGGTCAAACATGGACATACTGTATGTAAGACATGGCGCTGGCCGATATAACAATAATAATTGTGATCAATTACACCAAAATATGCCTTTCTAAGAGTTATCCTGTATAAATCAAAAATATTATTGCAAATGCTTTTTCCATATTAATTTTTTTTAAATGTCCCCCTACTGGTTTGCTATATATAGTATATAAAGTATATATATATATTTTTTTTGCAAAAACACTTGGCATATCACTCACCCCTAGCAAAGTTAATTTCTCTCTTAATATCAGACACAAACTTTTTCCAATTTTCAATCTGTCAAACAAACTAAAATATATAACTAAAAAATAATATCTCTGGATAACTGAACATACTCACACTAAAACTAACTGAAACTAGACAGCATTTTAACTGAAGAAATAATAAATAAAAACTAGAAATAATATAGAATATAAATATAAAACTAACCCCTTAAACTCCCAGTGTATTGTCCTGTCATAAATTAGAAATTATTCAGTAACTACAGTAAAACTAATAGGAAAGGAATGTAGTTAGAAGAGTGAGGCCTGGACCTCCTGTAGTAAGAATTGTGTATGAGCATGCACACACACGTACACATACACATACACATATAATGATGGCATGAATAAACATCAATATGCTCAAACATCAAACACAGCTCTGAGCACAGTGTGAGCACATCAAAATCACATCACTCTGCAAAACCCACAGTTTAAAAACGTCTTTATTTCTTTTATTTCTCTTTCCGTTTCTCCATAAAAAAGAGCAGCAAAGCTGGAGCAGAGCTTCTGTTAGAGCACACAGAAAGCAAAAGGCCGTGGTGCTGCAGTGTAAGGGCTGTTAGCTGGTTGCATAGGGACGGCTCAAGTGCTATAGGATAACATGCTGCTGGTGACGTCATCAGGTGTGTGTGTGTGTGTGTGTGTGTGTGTGTGCGCATGTTTGTGTGTGTGTGTGTGCTACATCTTAACAGGAAGAAGCCAACTAACAATCCTATGATGTAAAAGGCTTAGTGAGGAAGCAGCGTATGCTGGTATAGCATGGACGCACACATATATACACA
This sequence comes from Pangasianodon gigas, assembly GCA_022758105.1. NCBI lineage: Eukaryota > Metazoa > Chordata > Actinopteri > Siluriformes > Pangasiidae > Pangasianodon > Pangasianodon gigas. Next base: position 2,087,904 of record CM040483.1, read on the forward strand.
CGTACATTCGCTCTCTCTCGCTCTCGTCATATCATGGTATATATGAACAGTACTGCTGCAAATCTGTTGCACCTCTATAAAAGGTTTTCAGTTTCTTGTTCATTATTTAAGGATCATAGAAAAGAACCCTGTTACTACTACTCACTTCCACCATATTACCCTTTTAATGGGACAGTTCAGCCAAAATGAAAAGTACACCAAGTCCCTTTTGCCCCTAAAGATAGTTGACTATGTTGGTGTGTGAAGTTTGCAACGTTTAGGCTAAACGGGACATTGTGGGCATTTCGTTCTGGCTGAGGTATTTCCTTAATCCAAATCTATTTGAGTGTTTTTTTAAAATGGCAGGAAATGCATAACAACAAAAGAGAAGCAAAAAAATGACAACAATAAAACAGAAATTTCAAAATGAGGGAAGAGCCTCATCCAAAAAGAGCAGGAGGGAGGCGGAGTCTTGGCTGCTGCTCTCTGATTGGAAGAGGAGGAGGAGGAGGAGAAGGGGCCGAGGCTAGAATTCCTGAAATAAAGCAGAGATGAGGCGAGCGACAGGAAAAGGGAAGGAACAGAGGAGTGGATGAGTGTAGCCATGAAAGATAATGAAGAGAGGGATGGATAACATAGATCAGTGCTGAGAGAAAGAAAAAACTGAAACGCTGGGATAAGTTGACTCTAAGCTAAGAAGTTTGCACATTGTGTATATTGTGTGACGTGATGCTAAATGTATTTACTAGGCTGGAGAAGAATCGCTAACTTTTTTGGATCTTTCAGCTCTGCAAGGTTGTACCACAACTGCAAAAAAATATAAAATATCTTAAACATAGTTGAATTTATCTAATATTTCTCATTATGACATTATGATAAAACAAAGAGACTATTAAGCCTTTTTCTAGGTATTTATAATTGCTGTATTTTGAAGTTGCTGCGCTACTGGGAGATCATTTTGCTTTTTCTTGAAATAAATGTTGGACAAAACTAAAATTATCTGCCAAAAGAGGAAGAAAATTTCAAGCTTAAAATTAGAAAATAAAATTATAGAAATAGGCTTTTGTTTTATTTCAACCATAATGAGAAATATTTGATTAGATTGTAATATATTTTGTGTTATTCAATGGTATGAAACCTGCAGGTGTATTTTATCAGCTCTGGTGCCGGTGCCTAATCTCAAACCATTCCACACTTTCTCACTGTTAAAAAAGACAGACCTCGGCCAAAAAAATAGATCCACCATAATTCTTCTGGTCTGGACCCAAGAACGTGACAGAGTACAGTCCTTTATCACTATGAAAACAAATCAAGCAGTCAAATGTACATGACTGCAATTTATATAAGATGTGAAAAGTGCATGGGGTGGAGGCATTCATTTGAAAAAATAACTACATAAAACCCTGAGTCGTTGTAATACAGCACTGCAAGCACTTGATCTTCTTATAATGTGAAATACAGCATGTAGTTCCCATCATGATGAACTTCAGAATTCTAAATCTCGCCTGTTTCCTAACACAAGTCCGACTCATTACTTCTTTCACATGAAAGGGACAGAAAGTTACACTTCAGCCTAAAACAACTTCAGACAAATATAGATGATGTTTTCCTTGACTGAACTTGTTCTGTTTCATTAAAATCCTTGTCGTGTTTGCCCTTGTATCAAAACATGCCGGTACTCCCGAAAGTGCAAAGACAGTGACACTGAATTTATTAAAATCTGTCTCTTGTTAAGGGTCACTTGCACTGAGGGCATGTGAGAGATTTGAGACAGGGTCACTGTAATAAAGAAGTGTCCTTCAGCTCCAAGGGGAGGACATACCAAGTGACAGGACACGGATATCTTTCTGATCTCTCTTTGGCTTTCAGAGCGCTGTGTAGTGCTCTAGAATTGTTACTCGCTGAAGCTGTTTCTTCTTCCAACATTCACCCTAATTCTGTTCCGTTCATATATTTTCTATACTCCTCTCCGAATGTACAGAAATCCATACCTTCTCTTTTTGTTCTTTTTCTTTTTATGAGTAAATTCACTCAGAATGAAGTATGTAAAGGTGTCAGGACTTACATTGCTGGCTGGGGTCAGACTCTGTAGTCATCTTGACGTAATTGGTCGGGAAGAGCCCGGTGACCCCGTTGATTTCTCCTTTCCACCAATCGGAGTCGTCCTTGTTGAGGACGTTGATCAGCTGACCTTTCTGGAATGTCATCTCATCCCCATTGGCTGCTTTGTAATCATACATGGCAATGACCTGACACACTGAGGAAAAAGAAAGAATAATAGAAATATATTAAAAGTGGAGTTTGATTATAAAAGATGTTTCTGGACCGGGAATTATTTCAATAGTTTTTCATCATAGGCTTCTGTTAACATCTTCCTGTCCTGGAAATTAGGCCCATCCAAAACCAACACTGTGCTGCTTAGCTTCATTATGTTGCTTCTATATCAAAATTTATATACCACAATGTATACTGCAGTAGATACTGCAATGGATAGGCTCCAGATCCACTGTACCCTGAATAGAGGATAAATCGACAAGAAAAAGGTGTGTGTGACATACGTGGCTGGGGCGCAGGAGTGGTTTTACCACTGTTGGGCTCCAGCAGTCTGACGTTTGAGGAGTGAAACCAGCCCTTTTGACGCTTCTTACCCCGAGCCTACAACACACACAACAGAGACCACCAATCAGATTGGTTTCCCTCTGAAAGGTATGCAGGTGTCTTCTCAACAATTGTGCATCCAGACACACAGACCTGCAGTTCTCCCAGCCACCAGCCACAGGAGTTCTTATGGAGAACGAGGATCAGCTGCCCCGGAGTCACGTTCAGTTGCTCCGCCGTCATGGCCTTACAGGCTGTCGTTACCTGCGCAATCTCTGAAAAGAACGAGAAGAAAATATATAGAATAGAACAGTACCTTCTTCCTTCAGAGTGCGTGTTTGTTCTGGACACGGTTTGCAAACTCACCTGGCTTTTTACCGGACGCACCAGCTTTGGCAGACTGAAAAGGAGTCGGAAACAAATATTAAACCTATTCACAGTTCAGAGCTTAAGGAACTTTTTAAAAAATTATAAAATTTTGCATACGTCATAGTCTTTGGGTTTGACGTAGTTAGATGGGAAGAGTCCTGATTGGTCGCCAATGCAGCCTTTCCACCACTCCCCCTCTTTTTCCATTACCAAGACAACGTCGTCAGCTCGGAATGTCAGGTCACCTGACTCGGGACTCTCGTACGTGTAAAGAGCCACATATTCTAACAAAAATGAAAACCACACATGAGCACACACCATAAAATTTGAACAAACTTGAAGGTGAACTTGAAGTCTATATGAAGAAAACACAGCTCACCTTCAAACAGAACAGAGTCGGGCAGGTCCAGATCATCAACAGTGGAATACAAAGGCCTGGAGGAGAAGCAAAGAAGATTCTGGTAAAGACAAGGATGTACCGTCTTTGTGGAGTTTGGCGTGTTCTCCCTGTGTCCCTGTGGGGTTCTCCAGGTTCTCTAGTTTCCTCCAACCTCTTGAAAACATGCTGGATGGTAAACTGGTGACTCTAAATTGCCCCTAGGTATGAATATGTGTGTGTGTGTGTGTGTGTGTGTGTGTGTGTGTGTGTGTGTGTGTGTGCATGGTGTCCTGTAATGGACAGGCGTCCCATCCATGGTGTATCCTGCCCCGTACCCAGTATTCCTAGGATAGGCTTCAGATCCCCTGCAATCCTGACCAGGATAAAGCGTTTACTGAAGATGAATGAATTAATGAAAGTGTTATGAAATATGGGTTTGAGCTGTGGTAGTTGAGCTGTTCATTTCTAAGAGAAATATGTTCCAGATTTCATGAGCATAAAAACAAAAGATTCCACTTTTCTTGTTTTACCTTCAGGATGTTCAATAATGCAGCAGTTGCAGATTTTGAATTTGGGACACAGACTGTGAGACATTAAGCCATGGCTGCAGGTTGTAAAGCAGAGGAGCCCAAACTACAGTCTGTGCGCTATTTGTGGATCAACACTATTTTTGAAACATCTTGTAAGCTTTTTTTTTTGCAGTATGAGTTATCAGTTAACATGATAATGTTGCTCCATGATTAATGCACCTCAGTGGAAAATCTGGTACGAAACATGAAATGGTTAATAATTATTCATGTCTGATTTAAAACTGAGGTATTACATTTATAAACCTTTTGGAAGAGTGAAAGACAAAACTTACTCTGTGTGTGTGTTGTTGGTGGCGGTCACTATGGAGACATAGGTTTTGGGGAACCAGCCTTGGTTCTCCCCGAGTTCTCCGTACCACCAGTTCTCCTGCTGCTCCAGAACCGTGATGATATCATCCTTAGTGAAGCCGAGCTGTGTGTCAGTGGTAGCTGTCCACGCGCACACAGCTACGGCCTACACACACAGTAAAGCCACGTTTGATTTATATGGACTGTGATCATTTTTTTTCTAAATTAAATATAAGTTTAATGCACAAACACTTTTTGTGCATTATGTATGAATCGGTTGTTAGCCAAAAACTAATAAATGTCTTAAAATGATTTAGTTATTAATTCAGTTGTGATGTTGCTGGACATTAACGCTTACTTATACAACAAAGTGCTGTGTGTTAATTCTTTTTCTCTAACCAGACAGGTTTAATGTTTAAAGATTAAGTCTTTGTTCATATACACCTACCTGTGTGTGTTGTGTGTGCGTCGCTGCAGGAGTGTGTGTAGGTGTTGGTCCCTCTATATCCACTCGAGGGATCCTGGAGGAAGGAGATATTGTGATAAATAGAATCTACAATGTATCATAAAAACATAAACATATCATTTGTAATGCAAGGTGTAAATGGGGACAGAGCAGAAATGAAATGCAGCACAAAGAAAGAAGAAAATTCTGTCAGCTCAAACAAGCAGATGTCTAACTAGAGCATAATTCACACTCAGGACAGGTATGTTTACTTATAAATTTTAGTGACTATTATTTTCCAAACTATGCTTTCTTCTTGGGTCATAGCAAATCCCAACAATAGTTCAAGACCTATAATAATTACCCCTAGAATAAATATCAAGGTTTACCTGGAGTAGTCACTAGGGGGCACTGTGTTGTGTGTAGCAGCTGCTGTTGAATCTGTCTCATCGTTTTTACAGGTTTTCTCAGCATAACTCTCAGGAAACCAGCCACTGCTGCCTCGGTAGGTGCCATACAGCCAGCCAGGCTCCCTCACCGTGGACTCATCCACCTGAGGGGAACAGGAGCGCATGATCAGTGTGTGTTAATGTACTTACAAGTACATGCATGCATATACTATCTATCTGTGTGACTGTGATTGTGTACCTCTATCAGACCATCTGCTTCCAGCGTCAGTTCGTCAGAGTTACGGGCAGTGAAGGGATAAAGCGCTCTGTAGGTGCTCAGCGTGCTCTTCTTGCCTTGAACATCGAAACCAGTTGGTTGTACACTTGTATCTATCAAACACATGAACAAGATTTAGGATGGACTATAACAAGTACACACAAACAGTGCATCAGCCCATGCACACACACAGAGACACACACTCACCTGTTGCGTTTGCTGTACTGTTGAACAGTGCAGAGAGCTGTGACTGAAGATCAACTTTTGCGCTGTTCACAGGATTTATCCCTCGTTCATTAACTCCATCACCCCCCTTATCCTTGCTGTCTTTCTCTTCTGCTCTCCTTCTCTCCTCCCTCTCTTTCTCTTCTGATCTTCTTTTCTCCTCCCTCTCTCTCTCCTCCGCTCTCCTCCTTTCCTCCCTCTCTCTCTCCTCCCTCTCCTGCTGCGCGGCCTTCTCCTGGGCTTCACGGAGTCGGGCCTGGGCCTGGAGTTGCTGCTCCTCTCTGAGTTTGGCTTCTCTCTCTTGAGCAAGCCTCCTCTGGCGCTCAGCCTCCTCCTTCTGCAGCCGCTCCTGCTCCAGCTTGGCATGTCTGAGCTCACACATACACACACAGAGGTCATTTTTTGGTAGGGGGAAACAAGCTCATTTTGTAAATGTCACTGCGGTTTTGCAGGCAGTCTGTTATTAAAACTAAATATTGTAACACGCACTGTGTATTCCCGAAAGGTCCCAAAAAGGTATTTTTGCCATATTGCCTACCCCACATATGTGTTAAGCAGTTGTATGTGTGAACATGTGACCATGGATAACACAATGTAAATATGTGTGTGATCTTTGATCACCTGGCCAATTCTTCCTCTCTCCTCCTTTTCTCCTCTTCTTCCTGCCTCCGTCTCTGCAGCTCCTTCACTTTCTCCAACTTCACACGGTTGAGCTGCTCCAGCACGGCCTGCTGCTGCCGCTGCCTCTCTCTCAGCTCCTGCAACGTTCCCCAGAACATTTCTTAAATGCTGGCTACAGATTTGGGATGCAAATCTGTTTGTTACATTTGTTACTATGTACTATGTACCCACGGTCCTATACACCCATAGCCCTATGTTCCCAGGGTCCTATGTTGTCAGGAACCTATACTCCTAGTGCTCTATGTTCCCAGAGCCCTACGTTCACAGTATCTTATGTTCAGACAGCCCTGCATTTCCCCATACACTATGTCCTCCGAGCCCTATGTTCCCAGAGCCCTGCATTCCCAGTACTCTATGTTTCCAGAGCCCTACATTCCCAGTAACCTATATTCCCAGAGCCCTACATTCCAAGTACAGTATGTCCTCAGAGCCCTACGTTCCTAGTACATTATGTTCCCAGGGTCCTATACTCCCAGTCCCTACATTCCCAGAGCCCTACATTCCCAGAACCCTAAGCTCCCAGACCCACATATACCCAGAGTCCTATGTTCCGAGAACGCTTTGTTCCTAGAACCCTGTGTTCCCACGGTCTTCTGTCTTGGTATAATCCTATAGTCATTCAACATCTATACCTCTGTTGTGTTATTTAAAAACATATTATGATTGCATTTCTGATACATTGTGATGATACAAACCGAAATAATGAAAGGATTCCGTTAATGATGTTATGAATTGGATTAGACAATGTGTGACCCTCCAGTAAACTTAAACAAACAGAGCTGCCATACTCCCCACAAACATATTATAAACAAGCATCAAAGGTTTAGCCGTTGGATTTATGATACAGGAGACACCTGACAACTGTGCTTTTCTGCTTTTTTGAAACAAAGCAACAATCAGACAAATATGAATAAACTTAAGGTAATTCACTGAAAGGGTAAGGTCATGGGACATAAAAGAAATGCTTTTGCTTCTGGTAGCGATTACTTTCACTTTGTGCTGACTTCAAGTGGCTGGAACTGATCTCTTTGGTTGGTAAAAAATGGAGGTACTGGTTATTTCTTACTGTTGCTTGGCGCATATCTGAAAATAAAAAGCTGTCTTGGTCACTGATAGACGCCAGGGGGTTTTGCCATAAAAATGTTTTCCTCTCTGTGTGGATTTTTTCTTAGCAATGTTGCCTTCTCTGCATTCAGTTGGCTGATACCCACAAGCAATCACCTCTCAGTCATGTGAAACGTCAAGGATTACAGTATTTGTTTTGCATAAGTCTGATTTTGTACTTCATGCAAATGAGATTCTGGTCCCAGTTTAATTGTCTTCCATAAATAAAGCCTCGAATTCAGCTGAAGTAATTTAGTCTTGGATATTAAACTGAAAGATCTGCAAAAAAGAAAATTCTGCTTCTGTCATTCTGTGCTTTGCAAAGTGACCTTCGGTTTATACAACTTCAGCAGCAGAAGCATCAATTACTTCAATCGGGCTTTAGTGTACAGAGGAAGAGGGGGAAAAAGTGACAGACTCTCATCTTCATCCCCTTTGTATTTCAGCAGCTTGGTCTGTTTGAGTCTACTGACATTCTGAAAGTGAACATGAACTTTGAATGACATGACAACGGTATATTTGGAGAATGCCATGGGTGAAAGATTGTTCTACTGTATTGGACTTTTACATAATGTCTTTAGAAAAAAATTCAACATAGAAAGAAAGAAGGAAAGAGGAACACACCTGCTAGTTTGAAAACAGGCAGTGCAAGATTTCACCCACAGGTTATGACTGGTGATTAAAAAGTGGTTAAAAATCAAAGTTCCACCAGTAAAAGGTAGTAATGCAAAGAAGACAAATGCAAGATGGAGGGATGCTCTGGGATGAGTGTGTCACATGAAATAAGGAAAAAGGAGAGCAGAGAACCTTGATTAGAAGGAAGAGATTGGTTAGACAGCCCAGCAAAGAGAGAAGTCCCTGTAGCATACAGTCATCCATCTCCACTAACTACAGGGAGGACGAGAAGGAGGGTTAGAGACAGAGAGAAGGAGTGTGCGTGTATGCAAAGAAAGAGGGCATTAGAGAGTGAAAGAGTGAGCAAGCAAGGAGTGCAGATATGCACGAAAGAGAGAAGAAAAGAAAGAAGACCCTGGAGAAGTAAACATTAGTATTGTTTATTATCACATCACATGTTTATGGATATTTGAATGTGGTGTTAGCATGTGTTTGTGTGTGTTTCTTTTTTAGTCACGTTAGCAACATAGCATGCAAATAAAGTGCTTTAGTTATCTCTCTATCTGTGGCAGAGGGAAATCTCTCAGTTAAATCCAAATCATGGCACTATATCACTTTAATCACTTCCACTATGCTTTATTAACCAGCCGATCACCTTTACAGTGTTTTAAAAAAGTGCCAGTTTCTGGCTGTCATTGTGAGATTAATTATCATCGTGTAGCTCAGTCGGACCTTCACGTCTCGGTTGTAACGCTCCACCTCAGACAGCTTGGCCGTGGTCTCCCTCTCCAGAGCGTCCAATTGCTCCTTCAGCTTCCGGCAGCTCAGATCCTTCTCACACTTATTCCTCTTCACATCATTCACTCCTGCACCTGAGAAAAGGAGAAAGGCTGGACAAAATGTTTCTAGGCTTTAACTGGACTAAAATGAACTACATGAAATGTAGAAACTAGACATTTTATCCTTTCATCCATCTGTATATTCCTACATCCTTATATTAATCCTTCCATGCCTTTGATGTATCCATCTTCTATCCATGGATTATTCTAAGCATAGATCTACCCAACCCTGCAACCATGCATCTGTGCATTTCAGCTTCCATCAATTCACCCTTCAATCCTGGCATTCATCTACCACTGCATCCATCCTCTCACCCAGGCATCTATTACCCATCCATCTCCTACCCATGCATGCATCAATCTCTGCACACGTTGACTCTATACCTGCTTCAAACGTGTATCATCTATATATGCATTTCTCCACCATCCATTTATCTATACATCCTAGCGTTCATCTATCAATATATCCATCCACCTATCCACGGATTCATTTCTTATCCATCTAATCCTCAATTCATTTGTATATTTATCCATGCATCCATACATGTACATCTGTTTCTCAATTCATGCATAAATCAGTTCTTCCATCTATCCACCTGTCCTTGCATGCATCCATTTATCATCCACCCATCTCTTGCATACATACATCCATAGATGGATTGTCTGATCAAACCATCCATTCATGCATCCAGTCCATCCATCCATTAAAAAAAAAAAAAAAAAAGCGTGTATGTTCTCACAGATAGAGTTGGTCTGTGTGAGGTCTCTTAGTTTTTCTGTCAGTCTCTTTTTCTCTGGAGCCAGACTACTCAGCTGTCTCTGAACATCCTGAGAAAATAAAAAAAAACCTCACATTAGTATATTGTAATCTAAATAGGCAGATCTTAGCACAGTATTTAGTAATTAATTACCTTTTAAATCTGTTTATTAGTAATCTTGTATTGAGCCAATCCAATTGCATTTATCATAAAATATACAATATGTTCAATGATGAGGTCTCACATGATGGATGTCTCAGTTGAAATACCAATGTATACAGAAACATCATCCATGCTGAAGGCAGATGTGTTCATTTCTGCTATAGGAATCAGATTTTTAAATCCTTTGTATGTGCATATCTTTGTATGTTAGAGAAATTTAAGAAATGACATGTTGGTATTTTTTTTTCAACACATTTAAAATGCATCATTGTGAACCTCAAACTGCAGCTGTAGAGAGTTGATGTCAGCGATGCGTCCGTCTCTCTTCTGATTGATGAGCTCTAGCTCCGCCCTCTGGACCCGCCTCTTGCTCTGGGCATCACGGAGACGGTCCGAGATTTGCTTGTGCCTGTTGCCCTGAAAATCCATCAGAGGTGTTAATTCAACACCATTTATTTCCATGCTGATGTGCTACTTCGTGTGTTTCACATGCTAACAGGTGGTTTGAATATGTAAATGGTTGAGTTGATATCATAGCATGCAAATAAATGTCTTTATCTGTCTCTGGCTGAGGGAAATCTCTCAGTCAAATCCAAATCATTGCACCATGTCACTTTGATCGCTGTCACTGTGACACTGAGGCCTTATTCAACAGCCGTTCACCTTTAACCAGTGTGAGGCAGACGGAAATGTGTAACTCGGGCAGATTTTAAACATGGCTTAAATGTGAGGGTGTAACTGTGGAGTGAAGGGTGCAGAATTGTTCCGCTGGTTTGTATTATTTCACATTTTAGATCACATCTGACCTGAGGACTAGACATTGTTTGGTACTTTGCTTTTGTGTATTGTGTGTAATATTATGTAGAGTGTAAGTCTGACCACAGCCTCCAGCTCCAGCTCCAAACTCCTCTTCCTGGCTGTGAGTCTCTCAATATCTCTCTTCTCTTTTTCACTCTGAGCCTGCAGCTCCGCCCGCTTAGTCCTCTCCCACTCCATCCGCCTCTGTCGCTCTGCCGCCTGAAAGAGAGGAACTGGATTTACAGATACAGAGTAAATCTCGAGTGTGTACCTGTGCCTGTCCCTGTGAAGGAGGTGTGATCTCTGTACTTGTCTGTCTCAATTAAAGAGGCATGTTCCTTATATCTGTCTGTCCCAATGAAAGACGTGTGGCTTCTGTACCTCTCTGTCCTACTGAAAGGGGTGTGTCCTCTGTACCTGTCAGTCCCAGTAAAAAAGGTGTGTCCTCTGTACCTGTCAGTCCCAGTAAAAAAGGTGTGGCCTCTGTACCACTCTGTCTCAATGAAAGAGGTGTGGACTCTGTATCTGTCTGTCACAGTAAAAAGGGTGTGGCCTCTGTACCTGTCTGTCCCAGTGAAAGAGGTGTGGCCTCTGTACCTGTCTGTCCCAGTGAAAGAGGTGTGGCCTCTCTTCCTTTCAGTCAAGACATTTGTGTTGAACGCACCTCCTGTCTCTCCAGCTCCTTCAGCCTCTCCTCCTCCCTCCGTCTCTCCATCTCTCTCTGCCTCTCCATGCGTTGCTCCTCCTCCTTCTGTCTGCGCAGAGCCTCTCTCTCTCTCCGCTCCTGCTCCTCCCTCTCTCTCAGCCTCCTCCTCTCCTCCTCCCGTCGCTCCTCCTCTCTCCGTCTCTCCTCCTCACGCCGCTGCTCCTCCTGCAGGGCCTGGCGCCGCTTCTCCAGCTCCATGCTGCCTCGCTGGAAGTTCTCCCGCAGTTTATCCTCAAATGACACTGAGATGAAGGAGAACCCGCTCACTCTATTCCAAACACTGCATTTGTGTTATTTTTTTAATTGCTTATAAGGATAAAGGTTAGGTGAAAGTCCTGAGATCAGACAATGAAGGAAACACAGAAAAACACCACCACAATATGAAGAGCATATTGTCGTGTTACTGAGAAACCGCAAAGCTTAAACTCCTCTGTCCTGAAGATGTCGGAAAACTGGAAACTTCATCTTATCAATGATTACACATGTGACGCGTTACTGTCACTGTGAACTGATATTATAGAAAATTAATCAACAACTTCTAACCAGTCATAATCCAGAATTCAACAAGGTATAAAAACAGATATATTATAATATTTAAAGACAAAAAAGCAGATTTCAAGAATGTGTGTGTGTATACCATTGTTCTTGCTCTTGTGTGCAGGTTCTGGTTCGATGAACTCAGTGCCGATTAGAGAAACGGACCCATTTGGTAGGTCACATGACTTCCCGGTTCTACACACACACAACAACAACAACAACAACAACAACAACATTATTCAAATAACCAGCACTGAAACATGAATTTTTAAAGGCATCTCACACTTTACACACACACACACACACACACACAACAACAACAACAACATCATTATTCAATAACCAGCACTGAAACATGAATTTTTAAAGGCATCTCACACTTTACACACACACACACACACACAACAACAACAACAACATCATTATTCAATAACCAGCACTGAAACATGAATTTTTAAAGGCATCTCACACTTTATTTGACATTATTGTATATACTTAAAATGCACATTTTTACGTGTGTGTGTCTGTGTATGTGTGTGTGTGTGTTACCTGAAAGATGGTGGCAAGAGGTCAGCAGGTAGGGTCAGAGGTAACGGACGGCCCGTTTTGGCCATGTCCACAAGGTGCATAGCCAAAATAAATTCTTCTGCTCGCAGCTGACCATCACGATCCACATCCGCCAGAGTCCTAATGACACACACACACACACTCTGAACAGGTGTACAAGTGTAAACACATACTTTATATGTAACATGTTGATGAGGTTTATCTGCACTCACCAAATGGTGGCGAGTTGGGTCTGGGTGAGGTTAGAAGCAGTGAGAGCATTCCTGACCTGCGGACCTGCAGCCACACACACACACACACACACACAGTTCACCAACTCATATCTACATGCATTGATCAATTTATCAGCCGACCCTACCTATTTAATACCTTATTTTATATAGAACAGTAACTGTACACTCACAAAGTTACCTGTTAATAAATACGCTAATCATAAACACACTCATAAAACCCCCCCACCCCTACCCTAACCACACACACACGCACACACATGCACACCTGACAGGTATCCGGTCATCAGCTTGTCCAGGATGTTGAACTGCTGGCGGTATTTGAGGCGGGACGACTGCGGTACTGCCCAATCAGATGTTCCGGTTTTTGGGGAGTTGCTTGCCAGAGAAGTGGTGGAGGAGGAGTTTGAGCTGGTGGCAGCCAGTGGGAAATAAGAAATCACAAAAAAAGCCACAATACATTAAGAGACAAGCTGAGGTTATTCGAACATCATCTAATGGTAATGCATAGTAACGTGACTCTATTTAGACACAACCAAAACTGTGCTCTTTTTTGTGGCTGTGCAGTTCAGTAAAGCTAATCATGACTAGTAAAGTGCAATAATTAAATCAGAACGCAGTAGATTGAGGATCAGGTTGCATATGGAGATACAAGTGTGTGTGTGTGTGTATGTGTGAGTGTGTGTGTGTGTGGAGGGGGGCGGTGGTTGGGGGCACGCAACAGCATGCAGATTCACCACTCGACTCTGATTCAGTACCTGCTGGAAGCCAAGTCCAAGAGGGAGTGAGATTTACTCAGACCTGCAAAGAGAGAGAGAGAGAGAGAGAGAGAGAGAGAGAGAGTGGGGGGAAATACACTGAAATAAGTAACGGAGTATCCGTATATTTGTGTGTGTGGTGTGTAAATGTGTATTTACATGTGTCTTAATATTAGTGGTGTATCTGTTTAGTGCTCCAAATATCCCTATCTGTATCTCTAACCCAGGATATGGTTTTTAACATATTATGTATATGTGCAGTATATGTGTTGGTGTGTGTACGTGTGTGTATGTGTGTGTGTGTGGATTACCTGGGGCTGGCGTGAGCACCGTGGCAGTGCCATTGGGTAAGGCCGGCATGCTGAGCGAGTCAGGGATCAGAGGCAGAGGCAGCAGAGGTTGCACAGCTGGCATAGAGGTCAGAGAGGTCATGGAGGTCATGGAGGAGCCGACGGGCATCGGGGTCAGCATGGGCATCGTTGGCATGATGGACAGGTTTGGCATTGAGCCCATACCTATACACATACACACACACATAACGTCTTTCAGTCCACATAGACACACTGCTATAGACTTATTAAAAAATAAATAACAAAGGCATCTAGTTTAGGAAATATTACTGTATTGTTAGTACACTATTAGTTTTAAGAAATGATCCTTGTAATAAATAATTAATAAATCCTTGAATACAACATTACACAATCATTGGTTATATCCTGTGATTTTCCCCCCATGTTGTTATGAGTTTACACAATTTATTTGTAATATGTGAGCTGTAAATGATTCACTCCATTTATACAACTGTTAATCATTAGCACAGATGAAAGTTGCTTTACATTCTTCTACAGCTTGTTTTCTACAATGATTTCCATGTTTATGCTGGAAAGGGTGCTCTGAAAATCTGTTCTATTTTTTCCAGTTTTTTGGTTTTCTCTTTTTTGTTCTTTTTTGCTTTTCCAGATTTGACTCAAGAAACCATACAAAAAAAATCTGTTTTTATGTCTCTTTTCCACCTTGTTATCAGCATTTTGTTAATGGGACACTAAAAGTTGTAATCATTTGACATTTCAAACATCTTGCGTACACGTCTTTAATAATAAACACACCCTTCCTCTGTTCACCTTCACTTTAAACACCACTGAATCAGACTCTGAATCAAATGAATCAAAACTCAGGTAATACAAGCTGTTCAAAAGAGCTGAATCATTTAAGTGAGTCATAACGCACACGGACGCTCCTAACACACAGTTTACCGAATCGTGCTGATGATGTCATAACAGGGACCGGGGTCTGCTTCATGACGATTGGCAGAGACGGAGGGAGGGGCTGACCCTGGAGCTGCAACTTAATCAGCTTCATGGCAATGGAGAACTCCAAACGATCCATCTTTCCATCCTTCCCCATGTCAGCCAACTCCCTGAGAGCAAGAGAGAGAGAGCGAGACAGAGAAAGAGAGATGGATTGAGAGAAACAGAGAGAGAGAGAGAGAAATAGGGGTGGGGGAAAAGAGAAAGACAAGGGCAGAGTGAGAGATGAGATGGAGAGAGAGATAGGGATGGAAATAGAGATAGAGACAAAGAGAGCGAAAGTGACAAGGTCAGAGAGAGACAGACAAGGATGGAGAGAGAGAGAGACATATAGGTTATATGTATTATATAATAATCCTGATTTAACACAGGTCCAAGGCTATAATTCTACTTCCTGTGGGAGTAATTCTACATCCTGTTTGAAGACAGCAAATTTATATCAGACAGTGAACCACAGACAGGAAGTGGTTACATTACAAATCCTCTACCCAGCACGTATACACACTCAAACTCAAACACACACTGTCTCCTGTGTCTCAAATACACAATCCACCTAGTCACATACTCACATTTAACGTAGACTTTGTAATAAAGCAAGTGTGTGTGTGTCTATGAGACATCTGTCACTTCAGGGTTTTTCACACAGATGAAATTCTTTCAGTCTGTGGATTAATTACACAACTGTATACTTGATGTCTTCTGAAATTAAAGATAACTGGTAGAGCTCTCTATTTTTAATGTTAAAACTTATTCACTGATGCATAATTTATTAAATTTGTGTTTAAATCTCTTCCACACTGAGCAGTGGTTCAGAGGAAGTTCACTTATTTATAAAAAATAACTACTTTTTTTATGAGTTACTTGCATTTAAATATCTACCTCTCATTATATGGACAAATCTTTCCTTTCCTTCTGCAGGCAACATCATGACTTCTCCTGAAATTGTGAAACTTGAAACAGGAAGTGACATCACTGCTTCAGGTAATCAGTGTATTGTCAGTGGTGTGGTGCAGACTGAACCCGAGAGCTTCGACACTCGACCGAGTGTCCTGAACACACCGTGTGTGAGGTGAGAAAACGTCCCCAGGCATTAATCACTGTCCGTCTATATTCTGTATAAACAGCCTAAATAAATAATGCAAATACTAAATACTAAATAATGCAGGGAGACAGGAAGTGTGTGTGCAGTGCGGGAATATCATGGATCAGCTGCACACAATTGATTTTGTTATTTATTTTTAATTTTTGAAATATCGGGCTGCCACAGCTTTCCTATTTCTAAAAACGAAGCCAGACTAGTGTATGAAACCACACTGTGTTCACTTCATAGGGTGCTAGTTTACACACTTAAGTCCCTGTACTTCATTACTACAATTAATAAGCTGTAATTAGTCTATATATAATTAAAAAACTAATACTTGTACACTCCATACCTAGCTGCATCATATCAGCCAAAGTTGATTATTTTCCTATAACAGCACATCCTGCAGTGTTTTATTCCTCTTCTTCCACAGCTATTTATTATCGATAACAATTTTACATTAATTAAAGAACCACACATCACACTTTTTATCCGTTTATAGTCACGTTTAATGTTATGGAACGCCAGCAAGTTAGTTCCTGTTATCGTTTACGTTACAGCAGCTATAAACAGTCGTTCCCTCACCAGTCTCTCTTTTTTCTCTCTCTTGAAGTTAATAAGACAAAAGAAACACAGCTTGTCATGTTACCAAGAAAACCAGAAAACACAAACCAAGACAAAAGTCCTGCTATGTTCTAAGGCTAGCTAATGTTAGTTGCCATTTTACAGACCATAATAATGGAAGATTTTTCCCTCTGCATGTAAATGGAATTACCCAATCACAACCCTACCTTCAGGCTTGCTCTGATTGGCTGAGACACTCTCTTCAAGTGCAGATTAAACTCAGTGAAGAAACTGAATACACTATGTAATTCATTCATTTGTTTTCTTGATAAACCATATAATAATAATAATAATAATAATAATAATAATAATCATCATCATCATCATCATCATGTAAGTTTTGAATCTATTTATAAAAAAAAGTATCTGATAGTTTTTCTGAAATGTGTGGAGGTGCAATGGGGAAGCTAAGCATAATTTAGAGGTAGCTACAGCACCCCCTCTAGCACCCCCAAGGCAGCCACTGGGTGTGTGTGTGCGTGTGTGTGCGTGAGAGAGAGAGAGAGAGAGAGCGCTCACACAAGGCAACCTTTATATAAACCATCAGATGTACTCGATAAGGACTGTGTGTACTGTTGAAATGTGTGCTCTGTGTGTGTGTGTGTGTGTGTGTTCTTACCAGATCTCAGCCAGTACTGAAGCAGGAAGTCCAGACTGCAGAAAGAACTTGCGTGCTTGATCTCCTACACAGAGAACACACACACACACACACACACACACAATTAATCAGAGAACACCTTATTAGTAATTAGCTCTAGGGATTGTGTATTTAAAAGATCTTTATTTTCTACTTTTAGTCACCTAACATGTGACACTTAACATTTACTTAAACACACATATGCTACATTTTTGTTTTTGTTTGTTTGGTTTTTTGCCTAAATGACGTACATTGTAGATACGAGCGCAGTGTGGTGTAGTGCTACTGCTGAGGTTCTCTCAGCACTCTCACTGTAGGGCTTTTAGAGGAATTTCAGTCTTAGTGTGAACAGTTTTATGTTTAATTATATGTGACAGAGTTATGAGAGATACTCCACACTGCACTGACCTCAATTCAATTCCCACTCTTATCAGGGCTCTGTGTGTGTGTGTGTGTGTGTACATTCACCTGACACGTATCCCAGAGTGGGAGTGAGGGAGTCAAACTGTTTGTCATGCTTCCCTCTCTCTTCTGGGGTTATGGCCCAAATATTAAACCCACCTGAGACGGAGAGAATGTTAATCATTATAAATCTCACACAGGTGTTTATTTGAGGTGTGTTTAACATGCACACACAACACACACCTTCACATTCAGTCTCTCTCTCTCTATCTCAAAACTAAAAAAGCAGCAAACCTCAGACACGCAGTAGGTTTTGGTTGATGGACTACATTTGAGGTAAGAGTGAAATGTGTAGTGTGTATATTTGCTTTTTTTTTAATGATATACAGAGGTGCATGTGACCATTCAGAGGTCAGCTGACCAGAAGTCCACTTCCTAAATCTCTAATCACCATTCCTCCACAACCAAATATGTGTATTTATTCACCAGAAACAGGAAATACCACACTGCGAGCTTGGGTGGCACTTCCTGGTGGCAACATCTAATTCAAAACATACACTCATGCACGCACACACACAAACACACACACACAGAGTTAATAGCAGCTCCTGCAGTGTCCTCTCTAGAGGACTAACAAGAGCAACAACAAATCCACAGACCTTGCTCTGACACACACACACACACACACACAGACTAGAGATTGCACTAATCTCTGGAGTTTAAAATGTAAACTTGTGTAACCTTCAGGCAGTTCCCTAGAGTGTGAAAAACTATTTATACATGAAGATGGTCAGCCAATCAGAATCCTGATAAACAGTTTGTATTAAAAAAAAAAACAATATGCAAATGAGCAAAATCACAGATAAAGCAGTCAGTGGGAAGGCATAAGACAAAAACAGGCAAGTATATGAAACACATATACACAGATTAAAGTTCAAAATGTATTCAAATGCAAGAAGACTTTTGATGTTTACTAGGGAAACACTGACCAGTAAAGTCTCACCAGGACTGAAGGACATAGAGGCCACGCCTCCTTCACTGGGACTGACAGGTACAGAGGCCACGCCTCCTTCACTGGGACTGACAGGTACAGAGGCCACGCCTCCTTCACTGGGACTGACAGGTACAGAGGCCACGCCTCCTTCACTGGGACTGACAGGTACAGAGGCCACGCCTCCTTCACTGGGACTGACAGACACAGAGGCCACGCCTCCTTCACTGAGACTGACAGACACAGAGGCCACGCCTCCTTCACTGGGACAGTCGACACTTTCAGCTCCCAAATTATTAATAAACAAAATAACACATTGCATACTTTGCATTGTTTTATACTGTATGCAGGCGGCTCTTTCCTGTCATGCTGCCTCATGACACACACGAGGCTAAGAGTCAAACACACGGCTAACCGTTCATGCTCAGATGTTAAAAAGATGTTTCCATGGAAGCTACACTGCAGGAGTCACAGCATTGTCTACATCTACAAAAGAAACATAAAACAGCTCATATATGCAAGTCAGCTCTCAACGTTCACTTAAAAGAATCTACTCAAAGAGCCGATTCATTCTCAAACGACACATCGCTAATTTTCCCAGAGGATCTTTTCCCTCACAGGAGCAGCATCGTGCCCACAGAGATACACTCCGCTGCCATGGCGTTAGCGTTTAGGGACATGAATCCGGATCTCACCCAGCATGGGGCTCTTCTTCCTTTTCTTAACTCATCTGTTCATTCCTGTTGCATCATTTCTTTTCATCTAGAAACTAGATACCTGCTAAAGTGCTTCTTAAAATACACTTAAATATAGAGTCTGTGTTCTTGAAGAAAGCACGCTGGATAATTTTGGAAAGAGTTCTTGAAGAAAAAGTCCTCTGTGATTTCATGTTCGAATCTTTTAATTAATCATGACGACCTCGTTTTGGATCACAGTTCTGCTGATGAGGGGAAAAATATGAGCCGAGAGAGGATGATGACAATGACACCTCTGTGTTAGCTTCTTTAAACACACACACACACACACACACACACAGATAGTATTCTTACCATTCATGGCTGCAGGTGGGATTCAAGTATCTTCTGTTCAGCTGGCTAGCTAACACTCATCTGCAGAGAATGACAGAGAGAGAGAGAGAGATTAGACATGCTAGCATGGCTTTACGCTGAGAGGGGGAATTAGCAGACAAAAAAAATGGGAAAATAGCAACAGTGGAGTGAGTGTGTGTGTGTGTGTGTGTGAGAGAGTGTAAGATGGATAAAAGTGAGCAGATTGAACTGGGAATTGACTGAGCTTTCAGGGTTGCAGGGAAAGATAGCAGAGAGAGAAGAAGGAAAAAGAGACACTGTGACTGGAATGCCTTTGACACTCGATACCCACAATCCTCCATCCTTCCTTCTCTCCATCATTTTTATGTATTTTTTTTAGCATTTCTCTCTTTTCACCTGATTCTCACATGCTATATTAATCAAGTCATTCATCTCTGTCATCTCTGTGCATGTGGATTTAAAAGTGACCCACTTGTGTTTATTTTTCACCACCATGCTGACGGTTTTAAAAGGACAGTGTGGCAAAAGTTTACACAAATTCACACAATGTTCCCAAATGTATTTGTCACAAATGCCCAGGATAATACCCATCCCCGTCAACAGACGGCAATCTTATCAAAATTCTAGTTCTGTCACACACACGCACATATTTCCGCGAAGTCTTGCCTCTGTATGCGGGTAGACAGCTCTGAGCCTTTGTTATCCTGTTTCTGCCGTGCCTTTGTTTGACCATGCTATTCCTACCTCACGTTACAATCTTGGATTATCCCTGTCTTGTTCTGTAATTGTGTACATTTACTGGCAATGACCTTTGGACTGTTTATTGACTAAGAATTTGGACATCATATAATAAACCACTGTACATACATCGTAACTTTTCTCCTGAGTCTCCCTTGTTACAGGAGTATTTTTGGCAAAGACGTTTGGTTTCTGATGAGTTACGAGGCTTACGCAGCTAACACGTAATAAAGTAAAAAGTCTGTAAATATCTGTGTCAGACCATAGCTAGGTCTTCAGTGATGTCACATTGCTCTCTTTCAATACTTTTTTAATACACTCTCGTCGACTTGGACATATGTAACAGCTACATCTCACAAGTGGCCAGTTGCAGAACAATAGGAGGGACAACGAGGAGTGGATTTTAAAATAGGAACACACTTTTCCTCAGAAACATGTACAATATGTCTGAAGAGATTTGCACACTTCTTTGCTATGTAAAGAACACAACAAATCAAATTTTATGTCATTAAAATAATATTGCTCTGGCTTATACTCGTAAACAGCTTTGATCGGCTTTGGTTTTCTTTGGAACCAAAAGTGAAATCATGTCAGATTGCACTCATTAAGTTGTTCTCCTAAAGTCTACAATTATGTCGACACAATACTGCGCCCCCTCCAAGGGATCATGTAACAAACTCCATTTGGGGTAATAAAGTTTAAGCTTTAAGATGGTGTCAGATTCCTTCAAGGGGAAATCGATGAGGCCATATTAAAAACAGTCCAAAAATTTAAGTAAAACATTAATTGCTCTTAAATGCATAGACACTCTTAATAATGTGGCTTTTCATTATCATATTGTTACTCTAGCTCAGTGGGCTCTGATACACCAAGCCATCATTGAAAAACCAGTGCCAGCCATGGCCGTCTGATAACCACTCCCATTGTTTCATGTCATATGCGAAGATATCCATCCGCACACCGTAAAAACAACTGACAGCCAACATGTATGTACGTTCTGCATGTGTGTAGAAGCAAACTAGTCTCCATACCAGAAGCGGGCATGAGTCTGTATTCTGCATCAAAAAAAAAAAAAGAAAACCCAAAGATCCAGTATCAAAGAAACACAAAACCAAAACACTTACTGCTGTACTAATAAGTAGTACTGTGCTATTATTTAGTATAGTAATGAATAATTAAATGCAAAAAAATCACTATAGTGGACCAGCAGAAGAGAAATAATGAGAAAATGTGAACAGTTAAATGAACTGAAAGAGATCATACCAAACTAATTCTATATATTTAGCTGAAGGGGAGTTAAGCCCCACCACCTATGTGGTTTTTTTTTTTTTTTTTTTTTTTTTTTTTTTTTTTTTTTTTTTTTTTTTTTTTTTTTTTTTTTTTTTTTTTTTTTTTTTTTTTTTTTTTTTTTTTTTTTTTTTTTTTTTTTTTTTTTTTTAATAATTGATTGCAACGTTTAACCAGTCACAGTAATTTATGCAAACAGATTTGTTTTGTTTGGCTTCTAGAAACTAGAATAAAGGCCGTATTCAAAATGGCATACAATACAAATTATTGATAAGTCTTTCTTGTAAAGTCTGTCCACTTGGCAGCCATCTTGGAGATGCCTCATGGTGGACCAGGCTCCCATTTGCTTTTGAATAGTGAGAGACCAGTAAACCACAAGCTGATAAACAAACTGATGTTTGAAACACAGATTTTAAATTGCTGATTAAAAATGTGTTTTTTGGCTCCAATAAGAACAACAGCAAAAAATAAAAATAAAAAAAAGTTTCAGGTTTCAGTGACCGTGCATGTTTCTAACAAAGGTGACACCAACCTTCTTTACGGCTGTTTCTATAACACAAGAGTGGTGAGCATCAAACCAGACCTGAAAAAACACCAAACTTTTTATTCTCTGAATTATATTCATCGTGCTTTTATTTCTACTCAGAACTTCTCTGGAATGCTGGCGTTTAGGATGCAGCCCTTTGCAGTGTTCATTGTGAGTTCAGCTCAAAGCATTGTGAGGAACAGGAAATGGCATCATTCACAGTTTCCTGTTTAGAAATCCAAGGCTGAGGAAGTCCAAGTGCCTTTGATCAGGGAAGCGTACAGTACATTCCCTTTCTTAAGCTGATGGAGGAGTGAACTTTGCTCTGTACACTCTGTAGGGTGAGGTGAGGGTTAAAAGGTGGTAACTTGAGCCACATCCTTGTTTCTCATGTTATAAATTACCTTTGTACACACATTGTCTGTGCTCACTGAAGCATATGTTAGCATTTCTGGATATAAAAGAAAACACAATTTCACACTCTGATGCTCCACAACTCGTGACATTTTTTAAATCTTGCCAATGTTAGAATATATATGAGCTTCTTCTATGCTTCTTGTTTTCTAATAAACAACATTACTCATCATAAATGCACAGAATTTCCCCCCAACCTCAAATGTAGTTCATCTCCCAAGCACATTCAGTGTCTGGAGGAAAGGAAGCCACCAGTTTACCATCCATCACACACTCATGTTGCCTCAGTCAGCTTGATGCAGGTGCTCAGTGTCTTAAACAGACTTGCTGATGTGATTTCTGGCTCTGTTTAACACACCGTTACTATAAACATGGACAAAAGGACAAAGTCACAGAGCTAAAAACAGTTGTAGGTCACCTTACATTCTCAACACATAGTTTGTTAAGAAGATTTGTATGGTCAAAGTAGTTTAGATTATAATAGAGTTCACATTTTAGTCTAATTTCATTTTAATTAGACTGTGCTATTTTATGGATGGATGGATGGATGGATTGGTGGAAAGAAGGATGGTAATGAACGATGGCTGGTAAAGGGTGGTGTTTGAATGGATGGATGATGGTAAAGAGTGATAAATGGATGGATTGAGGGACAGATAGATGGTGAAGAGCGATGGATGGATAGATGGTAAGGAGCAATGAACTGATGGATGGATGGTAAAGATCAATGGATAGATGAGTAAAGATTGATGGATAGATCGATGGTAAGGAGTGATGAATGGATGGGAGGTAAGGAGCAATGGATGGATGGTAAGAACGATGGATAGATGGATGGATAGATGGATGGTAAGGAGTGATGAATGGATGGGTGGTAAGGAGCAATGGATGGATGGTAAAAGCGATGGATGGATGGATGGATGAATGGAAGGTAAAGAGTGATAGATGGATGGATGGATGGATAAAGAGCCAGCAGCAGTAAACAGGCTCCTCTGTCCATTAATCTGAGTTTTGGCCAGACACAAGACGTTTTACAACCGAATGCTTACACACACACACACACACACACACACAGACAAAACAATAAATCAGACCCTCACACTCTCTCTCTCTCTCTCTTTCTCTCTTAAATATCCAGAATACTGTTGCTCTTTATAGAAACTGTGATGATTTTCATTAAGCGTTTTATTTAATTCTCTTTGATTTTCACTGCATTTGAACAGCTCGGTGAGTGTGACGTTTTGCAGCCTCTGTAGAAGCTCACGATACAGTGACACACAAAGTGATGGGTGATTTTTATTCTGATTGTGTGAAATGTGCTTCTGCTGTTTTAGCAGAAAAAAAAGCCTTCATGCATGAGGACAAAGTGAGTTGTCACCCACGCAAACAGGATAAATTACATAAATTCATTCAATCAGTTAGAGCTGAAAAGTAATATTCGTGTAGTGAATGTAATTATTAATAATTTAATTATTAATCATTTAAACCTTCCGAGACTGACTCACAATGAGCAATGAGATTAAATATCAGTACACACTTTGCTAGAGTTTCACTTCTGTAAAACCATGTTTAATTGCTGGGGTAGCTAACCCTAGGACACTTCGCACAATCCTACACCAACAGCCTACATTCAGATGTCTCACTGTAACCATGGAAACAGAGCTCAAAACTAGCTAAGTTACCATGCTAAAATAGTTAGGCTAAAACAGTGGAATGTGAAAAACACTAAAATCATTAGGAGGTTCTTTTTTTTTCCGATTTGTAGCTGGTTGGATTGATTCGATTTACAGAATTTGAATCTATATTTTTAGCTACTTTATATTTTTATTTTTATAGATGAGTGTTTGCACTTTTACTTGAGTATGGGCTAGGTGTATGTGATATGAACACACAGTGTAGCTAATGCTAATAATGTGCACTTTAACATCACACACTCATTAATGTTTAAATGCATTCGGATTCTAAATCTTTAAACCTGGAGTCTTCAGTCTTCCGCAAAGACCTGGCGTGGCTGCAGGCTTTCATTTCATTTCTTACGCACACATGGATAAACACGTCAATTCCACGATTAAAAACAATGCACCAGATTGTGTTTTGACCTTACACACACACACACTGGAACAAACACACTCTTTGACTGGGGTTTGATAGACACCTGCATGCAGCGGTGACCAATCAGCATTCAGCACCGCTTCCTCCACTAACAGAGTGTGTGTCTTTTCCGAGAGCATTACCCAGCATGCTTTGCACTGAGGGAAGAAGGAGTCCTCTGTTCACACAGGAAACACACAGGCTCAGGCTCAGTCCTGAACTATTTAGTAAAAGTGCACACACGCCAGACTGGGATGTGTGTGCGTGTTACACAGGGTTATACACTGTTTACACACAATTTATCTGAAAGCTGGAGGTTAAACTCCTCTGAGGTGTGTGTGTGTGTGTGTGTGTATGTGTGCGTATCTCTCTCTCTCGCTCTCTCTTTCTCATCCCTGATCTGCCAGCGCTTTCAAAGTCTTTCTCAGAGTCATGGATTTTCAGGCTCAGTTCCTTCTGAAGTGTCTTTTTTCTTATTCACCCTTCACTCTTCAGGCTTCAGTGTGACTCTCATTTCGAGTAAATCTCAGCACATGTGAAGGGAACAATAAAAGAACATGAGGGAAGAGTGTAAAAGCAACACTGACTTGGAGCTGTGAGGCGACAAAGTACTATTTACACTTACACTGTAATGAACCATTTATGGGACTGTTGGCTAGATATTTAGGTTTAGCTAATGTACTCCATCAGTAGCTCCATGTTGTAATGCTAGCTAGCTTTTTTAATAGCACGCTAGTTAGCTGTGAGTGTACAGGCCACTCTGTAGCACGTTTGTATGTAGTTACATTACATATGCACTGTTGACTGAAATGTGTCCAAACTTTTCTATGGTTAGCTACTGCCTTGTTTGGAAAATATATTTCATCTATATTTGAGAATTGACTAACAAACTGTCAATCAACCAAACAACCCCCACAAAAAAATAAAAACAAAGACAGTGAAATTAAAATCAGCAGACTGTGCACAGGGACTGTGTATTTTTTAATACTTTTTTGTTATTCACATTCATGTATAATTTGCAAAATCTAGTTTTGGATTTTTCTTGCAGAGCTCTGTAATTTTTGCCACAAAATTCCACACC
This sequence comes from Pangasianodon gigas, assembly GCA_022758105.1. NCBI lineage: Eukaryota > Metazoa > Chordata > Actinopteri > Siluriformes > Pangasiidae > Pangasianodon > Pangasianodon gigas. The sequence continues at coordinate 2,113,420 of CM040483.1, forward strand.
AACAATCATGCACATGCTCACACACACACACACACACACACACACACACACACACACACACAGCATTGTAAGTATTTAGGGCAACCCATGTCCTCTAGGATGGACTTTTACTGTGACTGTACCGTATAGACCCTCTTTCTAGGTCACGTCTCCCCACTGATCGCTCATACATGACCCAATGTATAGGCTCCTGCTATTAATAACACACACACACACAGCGTTGCTCTGAGACAACCAACAGTACAGGCATGTTAATACCTGTGCAGGTATAACTTTTTAGTATAATATAGTGTGGCACAAGTGTACTGTAGTGTATTATAGTGTAGTATGATGCAGTATAGAGTGGAGTGGAGTATAGTATAGTACAGTGTGGTACAGTACAGTTTAATGTAGTAGAGTAGTATAGTGTAGTGTATTATAGTCTAGTATAATACAGTGTAGTATATCACAGTGTAGTATATTATAGTTGAGTGTAGTATGGTGTAGTATACCGCAGCGTAGTGTAGTATATTATAGTTGAGTGTAGTATGGTGTAGTATACCGCAGCGTAGTGTAGTATA
>CM040483.1:2130207-2140207 GCA_022758105.1 Pangasianodon gigas
GGTGGAGCTGGACCTGATCCAACTTCTGCTATAAACCAAACCCTACTCCAACCCCTAACCTTAACTCCTAATTACTATCCCCTAATCCCCGTAACCCACACGATCCTCTAGGACACGGAACACACTTCTGCAGCCTGAATACTACACACTAAAAGTATGTACTCTTTTTGTGAGGAAAAAGTACATACTTTTGATTGTGTAGCAAAAGAGTATGCAAGTACTGGTACATGTAATTTAACATCATGTAAAGGAAGAGAACGTTGTTGCCTAGTTACGCACACTGTCACCGAAAACAAACCCCTCGCTGCATTTCATCTTTTCTTCATTCATTATTCCTTATATAATATATACTATTTAATTTAATTTACCATTCCCTTGATTTATTTTTCCACACTTCATTTATACCTCTCTAAACTGCGTCCTTGAATTCGGGTGAAGCAAACCGTCACGAAACTCCTCCTCCTCCCTCGTGCAAGGAGTTGTGGGTAATATTAGCTGAAAAAATGTCCATGGATCCAGACTTAAAAAATCTACCAGAAGTAGTAGACCATCCGAGTACCTCATTTCAACATACTACGATTTGGTACGCACTATCCCTGCATCTCAATTCGCCTACTATCCGTCCTAAATAGTATCCGAGATTAGAATTAGTGTGTTCCAAATCACAGTATATTGAAACCAGTAACCCAAAGGTACCCCGATTGGTCTACTATTTCCACTAGATTTTCGAAGTGTGGATCCGTGGAACTAGGCACCAATGTTCTCTTCCACTACATGACATGTTCATATGTCCCAGTCCTTACATACTCTTTCACTACCCACTCAAAAGTATGTACTTTTTCTTTTGAGTCGCATTCTAATGCGTAATTCTAATCTCGGATACTGTTTAGTTCAATCCAAACAGCTGGACTTTTGGTTTAACTCCGCCCAGGTAGGAGGAGCTGGGTCAGGTCCGACTCCACCCCCTGCAGGGTAATTGGAAGTTTGTAGTCCTTCCCACTGGGATACTTTGCGGAGTTTAGGACCTTGAAGAAGCACCCTCCGTCTCCCGTGCGCACACACACACACACACACACACACAGAGTGCTCGGCAGCTTTCCGCCCTGAAGCCCCCGATGCTGCGCTCAGAGCTCCGAGGTCTGCGCCTCTCCAAGCATGTTCCTCCCGGATGTGGCCCCTCAGTGCGCGCTCCTGCTCGGGTTCACCTGCCTGGCCGCTTTCGCTCACACCTCCCCGCAGTTCTCAGGTGAGGAAGCGGGGTTTGTTTTTCTTTCTCTCCTCTCCTCCTCTCTCCTCTCCTCTCCTTCATCACCTGCGTTTCTGCGCAGCGTTTTATTCTGAGCTCTTGGCGCGTTAAACTGCTTGTGAAACTGTGCCACACTGCCAGCAGTAACACCTCTCATCTGTTACTGTAATGTAGATGCTGAAGTTTTTCTGCTGTAACTGTAACAGTTTGGGTTTTTTTAGAAGTTTAAAGAGCAGAGAGTGGAAACGCAGATGAAAAGGTACCAGCCAGCACTTCTGCTTGGCACTGGGGTGGCACCATCAAGGGAGCAGGCTCTCTACCTTTATTAGGTGTCTGTTACCTGGCAAGGTGCATGAGCTTCTAGAGTAAAAATTTCCAGGTTCTTCACTGGTTCTTCAGATCCAAATGACCTTTAAAGGCATTAACAGATTCACACACTAATGATGCAAAACATGTCCTTTTTGAAGCTACAACAAAAAGTACAGCTGGGGTTGTTGGGTTTGGTCCTGAAGAACCTGCTGTCCTGCACATGTCCTGAACACACCTGAGGCACTAATGAGCTCATTAACTCAGGTGAATCAGGTGTGTGAGAGCACAGTGCAGGATAGTGGGTTCTCCAGGACCAGAGGGTTGGGAACCTGTGGCGTTAACTAACAAACTACCAAACATGCATCTTTAAAGTTAAAATAGTGTTCTGCTTGATCAGGAGCGGAAAGAGAAAGAAAGAGTCGTTTTCAGACCTTGATGATGGAGCTATAATATGGACTATAATGGACTACAATATTGCTCTTTCGTCTAACACACAAATTAAAGGTTATTTATTAGCTCATGAGCTCAGTCAAGTGTGTTTGGCATGCAAATGTGCAGGACAAGTATGCTCTGTGATCAGGATTGAGAAACGTTCCACTTACATGACCGCTTAAACCTCTTGTTAATTAGTTCTTGATTACAGTCGGGTGTGTTAGAGCAGGAAGAATGGCACAGCACGGGAGGGAATGGAAAGGAAACCGGATTGGGAAATGCAGAAATGCAGATCAGACCTATGGATGTCCAAGTGGCTGATTTTGCAGGCAAAAAATCACAAATTGTAAATTAATTATTTGGTCCTGAGTTGAGGTTGATGGTCTTAGCAGCACTGCGACCAAAGACAATTAACGACTGACAGAGTTCTTCAGGGTGAGAAATTTATTTTTGATTAAATTCTAACAAGACAGCTTTCAAACATGGTAGTGCCAGAACATAACAAAACATGCTAATGGAAGGAAAAATATCCTTGTTACCTCAAGGACGTGTTTATACAAACCTGTTTTCTGCACCGTGTTGATTGATGACGTAAACAGAACGTAGTTATTGTCTTTAAATTAGAAGCTCTTTGTCGTATAATCTGACATGGAGAAAAGACGAACACACGCTATCAGTAGAATTCTGTGAAGATTTCATCACGTTCATCTCTTACAGTGTGATTAGTATTAATCTTAAAAAGACAGCTGAAATCACGCAGTGTAAAACCCGGCTTCAGGGCAGGAAAATTGTCAGATTATGTTAGACACCACGCAGACAGGATCAAAGACATCCTGAGAATGAACGCTGTTAAAGGAGTAGTCTGAGGAAAAATGAATAATAATGAAAATAACATGGATCTGAGCGCTGCTGCTGTAATCATAAAGACGTATTACAATCTGCTCATACTGAACATCCTGTAAACACACTCGGTCCTGTTTGTCTTTACTTTTCTACACCTGTATACTGTAACGATTTCTAATCCCACTATCGGCTGTCACACAAAAGAGGACGGGTTCTCTTTCCAGTCAGAGCTTCTTCCTCGTGTCGTCTCAGGAACGCTGTCGTCGCCTCTGGCGTGCTCATTAGGGATCTAAAGCTACATCCGGATTTCTGTAAAGCTGCTTCGTGACAATGTCAGTTGTTAAAATAGCTATAGAAATGGAATTGAATAGAAATAATGTAGATAACAATTGAACAACAGAAACGGTATATTGTTAGTGATGTATTGAGTGTGAAGGCAGCCGTTCTGGTCTGCGTCGTTAGTTAAGCAGTAAAGTGTTAAAGAGGCTCAGAGTCAGCTGTAAAGAGTCTTAATGGACGTGTGGATTAGCGAATACGGCTGGGATTTAATGAGAGGGTGTGTGCAATGCCCTCATTGACTCCTGTGTGTGTGTGTGTGTGTGTGTGTGTGTGTGTCTCACTGATCTTTTGAGTTTTGAAATGTTACCATCTTTACCCATTTAAGTCGAGAATTCTAAAATTCCCGGGAACTGTTCTCAATCTGACCCAAATGTGGGAAGGGAAGTTAGGGTCAAGGTGAAACCTCCATAATTTTTTTGTGGTAAAGTCAGACAACGTTTTTTTTTTTTTACCTAACTGTCAGTATTCTGTTCTTTTTTCAGCTACACATCATGTTAAAATCTGATTCTAAACAAATTAACCTAAAACCTGAACCTGAATACAGTAACAAAACATTTGCTTATTTTTCTACAAGCGACACTTAATATAGACGTTCCTTCTGATCATCTTTCATCACAATTGGGCTCTGGTTTGCCTTGTTAGCTGTTAGCAATAAACTTTAAATTTGGCCGAACTTTTGAAAAGAGATGGCCATGTTTAGTTAAGTTAGCTAATTAGCAATGATCTCCTGTGCTAGGTTTGAGTTATCTGTTACCACATAGCTGGAAGTTTGTTCTGAATTTTGTCAGGAGGTTGTTCTGGTTAGCTAGTTAGCTAGTAATTACCTCCTATGCGAAATTTAAGCAAACTGCTAGCACTTAGCTAGAATGTAAATCCACCTTTTGTCAGGAAGAGGGTCTGATTAGCTACATTAGCTTGGAATAACCTTCTGTGGTAACTTTTAGCTAAGTGATAGCACTTAACTGTTGTTTTCTTTATGTTTGTTGTACTGATTTTTGTCAGGTTAGCTAAGTAAAGTAGCTAGTTACCTGTTTTCACATAAGTTTGTTCAGAGTTGTTTTTTTTTTTTCCCCAGAAGGATGTTCTGGTAAGCTAAGTAAACTAGTTAACTCTCAAAAACCTACTGTGGTAGGTAAGCAAATAGTTAACATTTTACTGGAATGTTAATTCATCTTTTGTTAGGATGAGGGTTTGGTATGCTAGTCTAGCTAGTCAGGTAACAATAACCTCCTGTTTTAACTTTAAGTTAACTGGGAACTGCTGGTACTTGTGCTGAAAGCAGGTCTGGGACAAGTCTCGGACTTATACAGGAATGTTCTCTGTTCTTGGGCCCTTGTGGTTGCATCTTTACACACAGTGTGGCAAGAACAATCTCCATAAAAAGCTATTTTTTAACACACTTGGAATTGAGAAAAAGCTTCTGTGGTATTTTGGTGGTCTCCAACCAGCGTTCGTGGCCAAGTTTGAACCTGTGATGTGTTGCTTTTCTCGCACCAGTACACTGGACATAAAGATTTTAAGATTAAGTGTACTTGCCTTTAGCTGCATCCCGTTAGCATAAAATTACCACAGGAGGTCATGTACTGTCTGCCTGTACTGACCATTTCTTACCTCATTTAGTTAGAATTTTTTTTTGCTTTCACGTCAGAGTGAGTTGCTTTCACGTGTCAGCCCGAGGCGGTCCAAACCGGACACCATTCCCTCAAGATAAGAGATGTCTGCTTGATTGACAGGTGCTCGCGCAGGGTTGCCGATGGAGACGTAACATCTGTCACTGAGAGACCAGATCTAACCGTAGCCCAGAGCTGTGTGTCTGTGTGTGTGTGTGTGGTATTGGCCAACAGTATCAGTCATTTTTGCAGAAGCAATAATTATGATTTTTTTAAAAATGTGATTTTCTTTTTTTGTCGTGATTGTTGTTGTCTCGTGCTCTCTCTTGAGCTTCATGTCTTGCTCTCATTGGCTGTCAGCGGTCGCCGCGTTTCAAACAGTAATTTCATACATAAATTAATTTCAGAATTGGTGCATTTTGTCGCTGAACAGCTTCAATATTACCATGTGGTCATGATGGACTCGCTCAGCAAATAATTCACGGATAGATAGGACACAGCTGCAGGAAAATAGCGTGTGGACTCGGGGTGGGCGATGTGAAGAAACGGAAAAATAAAAAAGCGTAGATTTCTTTCAGGAATATGTATTTAATCATGAGCATTAAGGGAAAAAATTAAACTACGTGGATTTTTTAACATTCAGTAACTTGTGTTAAAAAGGCCGCATGTATAGTTATGGTTCTATTTTAATAGAATAAATTAATGGTCAATGTTGTAGAAGTAACGGAAGTCCCTGATACCTTTTGTACACTTTTCTGGCTGCGACCATCAGAATTCTGCACTTGTGTGTGTGTGTACACACAGTCCTGTGGTTTCAGCTTTTTGGAGTATGGTATAGTCCAGGGGTCAATGGTGGACCGAAGTCTGTATGTAAACCCGAGCAAAAAGTATTTTAGCACACCAAACCAAGATCCTGAAAAGTATAGTAGCAGAAGAAAAATCTGTGACTCTAATCATGAACCATCACGACTTCTGTAGCAGATCCTCTGCTGCGGCTTGTTGCTGCCAGTCGCGTGCGTTTATGTAAATTATTTAGCTGAAAGCAGCTCATCAAGAGTCTTTATAGACTTTCCTACATGCCTCATTTCATTTACTGTCTCTGGTCTGATTAGTGAAGTGATGCTGAAGACAGAATGCTTAAAGACAATTGGACAGAGACATACGTGTTTTATTCTTCACCTCAAGTTCATATCACATTTGTTCAGCGTCAAAAGCGTCAAAATATAGTTAGTTCAAATTATCTTATTTAAAGCCGGTCATCAGTAATGGCTAAGAATGAAAGGGTAACGGTTGTCGCCACTCAGTCATGTTGTAAACAAGTGTTTTTATGTAACTGGACCTTTGCAGATTTTAGTTGAATGCCTTTAAATGTTCTTAAGGTGTTTCGTGGTGTGTAAACAAGATCTCCGAGTAATCTTCCTGCAGTTCTACTCTATACTGGATATATATATATATCTGTATATACACTGTATATTCTCCATGGTTAATCTGCATACTGGTGTGTGTATATATATATATACTGTTGATATCTCTTACATATATTTATGACTAATACTTGCATATATTATATATTTTTTATACTTATTAGAGTTTTTCCATTATAACGGAGTGAATTACCGTTTGTACTGTTATCTGTTCATAAGCTACTGCACATTTTCACTGCCCATAGCCTTGTTATTTATTTACTCTCTCTCTCTCTCTCTCTCTCATAAATATATATATTTCAACCTCCACTTTGTTCATTTGCACACTGCTACTATTTGCACTTCTGGTAGATGCTAAACTGCATTTTTTTGCTGAGTACCTGTACTGTGCAATGACTCTAAAGATGTATCTAGCTATCTATCTATCTTACATGTTCGCTGATGGGCTGCTTGATAAGGCGTGTGATTGGTCATCTGGCATGTCTGTCAAACTGCCTCTTCTTATGAAAGTGGGCGGTTCTTGGCCTTTGAGTTTATTTCTGAAATGTACTGGACCCAGCCCTTATCCTGGTTGACTAGGACTCATTGTTGTGTGTGTGTGTGTGTGTGTGTGTGTGTGTGTGTTTTGAGCTAGACCCACCAGGGTGCTACAGTGAAAGCCGAGGTTTCCTTTAGCTCTTCAATAGGATGTGTGGCTGTTAAAGGGTCAGAAGGTCAACTGAGGTCAAACCATTTCTAAGCATCCCACCCCCACGAGTGACTTTTTTATCTCTCTCTCTCTCTCTTTCGCTCTCTCTCTCTTTCACTCTGTCTCTCTCTCGCTCTCTCTCTCTCGGAGATGGAAAGATGTGAACAAAGACAAAGCTGGAGCTGCGCTATAATTACCCCATGTTCTCACACTGACAATAATAACAGCGTGAGATCAGACTATATGGAAAAACGAGAAGAATTCTGACAAAAATTGCATCGCGATACCCACAAACTTTTTCATGATACACATGTAACAACCGTGTAAAAGAGTTCAGTTAGGATTTAATTGACATTATAAAAGGTTTAACAAGGACCAGGAAGAAAAATTAAACAGTTAAAAAAAACAAATTTAAAAGTTTGAAACAGTCTCATGATACCACCGTTACGGTCAGAAAAGTGTATCGTGATGTAATTTATCACAATATCAATATTGTATCTTTAAAAAAAAAAAAAAAAAAGCATGCAGAGCCTCTGAGCTCAGAAATGCCAGTACTCAAGCATGAACTCTTAAGAAGAGGACAAGGAAGAACGTGTGTGTGTGTGTGTGTGTGTGTGTGTGTGTGTGTGTGTGTGTGTGTTACGGAGAGTTCCGGAGGTGGAACTCGATACCCGTGCCTTCTGTCCGCATGAAAGACCCCTCCATCACCCCTCCTTGTTCTGTGCCCCCTCACCCCTACACACTCTTTCTTCTTTCTCTCTGACACACACACACACACACACACACACACTGTTTTTCCACTAACCTAGTGCCAGTGAAGGAGCTGGTGAACCTTTTCAGGACACGGGTTGTTGTGTTTCCACTGATTTGCCAGCCAAACTTTTACGTAATCTGAGGTTTTTTTTTTTTTTTTTTTTTTTTTTTTTTTTTTTTTAAAACAATTGTGTCGGATTTTACAGGTTATTTAAGATTATGTAATAATCTGGCTGGAAAAATCAGACATCGATAGAAACAGCAGTGATGTGCAAGATGAACGTTTATTGCTTTTAGGTCTATATTTTGAATGTGTAGCTGCTAAAAAGGTTTCTTAGCATTAGCAATATCGATTAGCTCACACTCAGGTCACTGAAAACTGAAAAAAAAAACTGAATAATAATATAACTGAATAATTCTAAATTGTTAATTTTTTTATTTATTTAATATTTAAAAATATATTTTAAAATATATTTTTATTTTTAGCATTCACAACTTTAATGGTAGTAAATAACTCCTGTTGCCTGAGTTGTTGTTATTGTCGTCATGGCGATTTTTCAACAACAGGCAACATTGTTTCTGAGCTCAAGCCCTGTTTCCATGGTTACAGTGATGTCTTAATGTTGACTAAAATTCGTAACGTGGTATTTTCCATTTCTAACAAGGAAGAATAACTTGGAATTCCTACTCAGAAAGTCAGGAATGTTTTCTCAGCCCCGAGTTTAGCGTATTTATCGGGAAAAAATGTTTAGCCATATCTCTTTTCTTTCAGAATTACCTGTGTTAGCATAGCATAATAGCTAGTTAGCATATTAGCTAACATACCTGGAACTAGCTGCTAAGTAGGTTGTTAGGAGTTTTATTTGTCTTTTCTGAGAAATTTTTTATTTTATCAACAAAAATCTTTAGTCAGACTTACCTGTGCTTGTTCATTTAGCATTTATGCTAACTGCTAGTTAGTACATCAGCTAGCATGCTTTTAACAATCTGCTCAGTAGGAAATCAAAGCAACATTAGGACTTTTTTCTTTTCAGAAAAATAAAAATCATCTATCAACATAAATGTGTAGCTGTGTCTCCTGTGCGGTTTGTCAGGTTTAAACGTGTTTGTTTACTTATCTTTTACGCTAATCGCTACTTAGCATATTAGCTAGCACGCTTTTAACCAGATGCTAATTAGAGTAATGTCAAGACATTTCTTCTTTTCTGAATTCCTTCTCGGAAAGTCAGGAAGGTTTCCTCGACCCCGAGTTTAGCGGATGATGTCATACATCATGGCCGCTCAGACCACAAATAAATTTCCGCTTTTCTACCGTTAAGTGAATTTAGATCAATCAGCATGCGGACATGTTAGCTGGATAAATGTGTAACGCTGAGCGTACTGTTTTTGGTGTTTTTGGAAGTTAAATATATCAGTGTTAGAGATTAACTAATGTAACACTAATGTTAAACAGTTTGCTAGCAATTGACATGATTTTACCCGCTTTGTTCAATTTACAAGCTAAATCTAATGGTTCAGATACGCGCACACACACACACACACACACACACACACAGAGAGAGCAGGCTGGCAGGTGAGTTCTGTCTGAGAGGATCCTGTTGACTCATTGTTTTGTCTATAGCGGTATGTTGTCTGTCTGGAGTGTTGGGCGTCCTAACACCATTCATAACCCCACACACACACACACACACACACCTACACACACCTACACACACAGAGCCCGGGCTGCGTCCTCATCATACACACCCTCATACACCTGCAAGCTTATGCTCTGTTTTACTTTTGCTTCTCTTTTACAGACTGAGCTATAAGGTTTTAATTTTTAAATATTTAAACACACACTCTTGAAAAACGTGTACAGCGTGTCTGAAAAGTCAGGAACCAGTGAGAATAAAATTACATTATTTATTGACGCTCTACGCTCTAAGCCCTGTTTCATGTTTTTGTGGATTTTGCTCCACATGTTCTCATGGGCTCCTGACTTTTAAGACCTCTTGCATTTCTTCTTTTCTCTTTAGTTTTTATCCTTGTGAAGAGTCTCTTTGAGATTTAGCTTGTGTCTAAAGTAGTAAATAGTTTGTGGTGTACTTTTAATGACTAAAAGACTGGGTATTACCCATAATGCATAGTGAGCGTGCATCGGTTTTAACACTAAAAATGGCATTTGGTTTGATAAATACATCACTTCCTGAACGGTTCCTCTCAAGGTTTCTTCCTCATGTCGTCTCAGGAAGTTTTTCCTCACCACCGTCGCCTCTGGCTCGCTCATTAGAGATAAATTTAAATTTTAATATGCAGTTTTCTGTAAAGCTGATTGTGACGATGTCCATTATTAAAAGCACTATACAAATAAAAT
>CM040483.1:2142707-2168173 GCA_022758105.1 Pangasianodon gigas
TTCAAAAAAAAACTGTAGATTTTGTTAGCCACAATTTCTGCTTTTTTTTCCTTAATGACGTTCTTTTAATGACGTGAACCTAATTTAAAATACTGCTCTGTTTTTGTTTTTTGTTTGTTTTTGCAGTTATCTATTTATCAGTTTTCTTTTTTTTTTTTCTTTTTTTTTTTACATCGTTGAGTTGATAAAAGCAGGTTGTTGTACTATAACTAATGACTCAGAACTAAAAAGAAATTAATTGCGTATAAATAATTTATATTTATAATGGTAAATAAAGTAAACAAATATAGTATTATTCTAATTTTATTCAGATAAACCCACTGCTGATGGACAGAGAGACAGACGGACGCATAGACAGACAGACAGACTGAGGGACAGACAGACAGAAGGATAGACAAACTGGCAGAAAGATGGATGGAACGAAGGATGCACAGAAGAATGGGCAGAAAGACAGAAAGATAGATCGATAGTCAAACAGACAGAAAGACAGACCAGACGGTTGGAGGGAATGACAGAAAACAGAAACAGATAGATGGGAGATGGCAGAAAGACAAACAGAAGGATGAAAGGACAAATGGACAAAAAGACAAACACAGATGGACTAAAGGATGGACAGATGGGTTGACATACATACGAAAAGACACACGGAAGACTGAAAGAAAGAAGGGCAGAAAGACAGACAGACGAATAGAGAGACAGACAGAAGGGAGTGTATGAATGAATGGCTAAGACGCTGCCATTATCTCACGAAGTTTCTCTTCACGTGTGTCTGTCAAATTATCTTTTCATCTGCTCCTTCCCTCTCTCTCTCTCTCTCTCTCTCTCTCTCTCTCTCTCTCTCTCTTTCACTCTGTGATCTGAGGGTGATGTTCTGCTTTGATGATTCTCTGTATTAGCTTAATTAGCTCTTTCACACACACACACACACACACACACACTGCAGGTATGAACAGTTCTCCGTGTGATTGACAGGACACTATCCAGAACATATTTTAGGAATCTTCCCTTAAAGGGACAGCGTTAAAAGTGAGCATTACGTAACGTCGTCCTCTTTTCCCTAAACACAGGCGATTAGCCAAGACACACCAGTGTGTGATGTTCGCTTCTTCAGTGTAGCGCTGGAGCTATGAGGCTAATATGGCCTCATATCATATCATTGTTTGTTAGTGACGTTAGCCTCATAGCTCCAGCTCAAAACAAAGCAGCATTGTTCTCGTGTGATCCTGCAGTTTTTTTCTGATACAGCGATTTACAGCAGCAGTCAGACGCTATAAATACACACACACACACACAAACACACACACTGTCTGCTTTCTAATTTATTCAGAACAGTTCTGCTCATGTTTAACCTCTTCAGAGCGAGCATGAACTCGAATTAAGTTTGTAACGGGAGGAAAACATGGACAGAATTCCATGTTATTCCGGCTGTGATGGTGGGAATGGGATTACGCCTTAATGTTTTCCCACGGGAATAATAACACAAAGTGTACTAACACTGCACTAATGAAAGGATTTAACTGCCTTTATTTAAACAGCAACTCAAGAACTTTATCAGGAACCCAGGAACTTGTGCAAGAATATCAAAACTGCTTTGGAACTTTTTACAGGAGTTTAGAACATTTTTAGGAACTGGAGATATTTTTCAGTAAACCAGGAACCCAATAACTTCTGCAAGGATTGGAACAGTTTAAGAACCCAAGAAACTTTTGAGGAAGCTGGGAATTTTTTTTTTCCTCAGAAATTCAGGAACTTTACAACAATCTTTTCTGAAATCCAGAATCATTGTTATGAACTCAGTAACACAGTACTCTTTTTCCTGAAACCCAGAACTTTTTTTTTAGGAAGTTGGGAATGTATTTTTAGGAGTACAGGAACAGTAATTCAGGAACCTTTTATAGGAGCTTGGGAACTCTACAAGAAATCAAGACAAATTTTTTTAAGAACTCAAGGAATTTTTTAGTAAGCCAGGAACATTCTAGGAGGCCAGGAGGTTTTTTTTTTTTTCAGAACCCAGGAACATTTGCAGGAATTAGGTTGCTTTGCAGAACTTTTTAAGTAACTGATGAACATTTTTTCTCTTTATCATCTCCTCTTTTCAGTTCCTGCTTCAGACTCCGTGGTTTTCTGCAGACGGGGAACTATTGTGGGCGGAGCTTGCAGTACTGAATGTCGCCAATTAGGCAAACACAACCTTCATGAGATGAACTGCTCGCTTATTTACCATTTTTAATACTTAGATTTTTATATCGGAGGTAATGCAGCACTATAGAACATTTTCTCCATGGTTTTAATTTTGACACGTGAGCAAGTCAGAAACGTGGCGTGTGTGTGTGTGTGTGTGTGTGTTTACACTTGCACTTGTGCAGCTGCTTAAAAAAGCCACATTAACCTCCGTATCCAAAGCATTGAAGCCTCACCACGACCCCGACTCTGATAGTTCTGTCTGTGACTTCGATGGCAGCCACAGTGAACACACCAGTGACCACTATCCAGCTCTTTATACACACACCATCTGTCAGCAAAACACACACACACACACACACAGAGTTTGAGTGTAATTGGAGAGGGGTTTGTGGTTGTGGTTAGGACTGTAATAGCTGGTAAGTGGTCTGTGATGGTGGGGTTTGTCCTGTAAACACTTCAACCTCTCTGTCTCTCCATCTCTTTGTCACTCTCTCTCACTGTCTCTCCATCTGTCTCTCTCTCACACTGTCTGTCTCTCTCGCACTCTCTCTGTCGCTCTCACACTGTCTCTCTCTCGCACTCTCTCTGTTGCTCTCACACTGTCTCTCTCTCTGTCTCTTTCACTCTGTTTCTCTCTGTGTCTCTCACTCTGTCTCTCTCACACTGTCTGTCTCTGTCGCTCTCTGTCTGTCTCTCTCTCTCGCACTCTCTCTGTTGCTCTCACTCTGTCTCTCACTCTGTCTCTCACTCTGTCTCTCACTCTGTCTCTCACTCTCTCTGTTTTCTATAAAAATGCACATAAACAAACTAAAGCAAATTTTTTATTACTGATTGACTGATCCAAGTAGATGAGAAAGAGCTGGAAACAAAGAAAGACAGTGATGAGGACAGAGAGCGAGAGAGAGACAGGGATAAAGAGAAAGAGACAGGGACAGATAGAGAGAAAGAGAGGGAGAGAGAGGGACGAGGACAGTCAGAAAGAGAGTGAGACACAGAGAGAGAGGTGAGGACAGTCAGAGAGAGAGAGAGACGGGGACAGACAGAGACACAGAGAGAGGGACGAGGACAGTCAGAAAGAGAGTGAGACACACAGAGAGAGGTGAGGACAGTCAGAGAGAGAGACGGGGACAGACAGAGACACAGAGATGGGGAGAGAAAGAGAGAGAGATGGATAGAAAGAAATGGAGAAGTGGAGAGAGAAAGTCCACTATGTAGTGCACTATTTTGGGGCTTCTGATTTTTGGCATTTCCACCTCGAAAGCATTTTAAAGACTCAAATAAAGTTTTGTTCAGGAACACAGGAACTTCTGCAGGTATTAAAACCTTTTTTTAGGAACCCAAAGAGCCTTTTCAGAAACCCAAGAAGAACCAAGTGACTTTTTTTTCAAGAACCAAGTGACTTTTTTTTTTTTTTTATTCAGGAACTGTTTAAAAACTATCAGGAATCCAGGAACCTTTCAGAAAGCTGGGAGAATTTTTCAGGATCGTAGTAACCTTTTCACAGGACACAGGGCTTCTCTCCTGCACTTCCTTTCTTCACCCACCTCACTGCCATAGTTGGAGGTCAAAGGTCAATCGAATTAATATGTGCGTGTGTGCGTGTGTGTGTGTGTGTGTGGCAGCTGAAGTCATTAAACAGCAGACCAAACAAAAACAACGGATTGCCCATCGCAGCACCATACACACACACACACACACACACACACACACACATTGTGGGCTGAGCTAAAGCAGGTTGAACTGAACTTACGGCTGCACAGGAAGTTAAATCGAGTCACATGACTAAATCCTGACTGGGCACTGCGGTGTGCTGAGAGCTACACCGCTATAAACGGTCCAACAATCGTGATTCTATCATGTTTTTACCCCGTGGCAATATGAATCTGTCGAACGTCCAGCTAGCACACAGTAAAAAAAAAAAAAATTTTTTTTTTAAAAGGCATCTAAAAGCAAATTACGAAATCATTAGTTTGGCATAAAGTGTTAATTTTTATAGAATTACCTGTAATTACATTATAGAAGTTCATTTAGCTGTAATTTAGCTTTTTGTTGTGCGTTGTTGAAGCTCCTGATTGGTTCCTGTAATGTTTTTGCAGTTAATAGACACAGTTTCTTTACAGGAACCTTTTCAGGAATCATGGAACTTTTTTTAGAAACCCAGGAATCTTTTCAGGAACTCAGGAAATTTAGGCACACTTCCACTTGAGAAACTTTTTTACGAATCTTTTCGGTAACCCAGAACAATTTAGCAACCTTGAAACCAGGAACCTTTTCAGGAACTCAGGAACTTTAGTCATGTTTCCAACAAAGAAATTTGCCTATAAATCTTTTCAGCAACACAAAGACTTTTTCTTTTCTATGAACCGAGAACCCACAACCTTTTAGGAACCTTTTTAGAAACCATTAACCCTTTCATGCACCCAGGAACCTTTTCCTGAGCTCAAGAATCTTTTCAGGAACCTTGTTTAGGAATCACCAACCCTTTCATGAGCCTAGGAACTCAGGAATCTTTTCAGGAACCTTTTTAGTCACCAGCAGTCATTTCATGAGCTCAGAACCTTTTCAGGAACCTATCGATCTTTTCAAGAACTTTTTCAGAGGCCATCAGCCCTTTCATGAGCCCAGGAACCTTTTGATGAAATCAGAAACTTCAGGTATAAGTTTTTAGGAACCCAGAAATATTTCCGGAACTCAGCTCTTCTAATGAACTCAGGGACCTTTTCAGTGAGCTTTTCAGGAACTCAGGAACGTGAGCTGTATTTTTGTTTTGCTTTTGTGTTTTTTTGGAGCATGGGAAACTTTTTTAGGTACACTCAACCCTTCTCATGAGCCCCAGTAATCTTTTCAGTAACTAGCTTTCAACTTGAAATTGTTTTCAAGAACCCTGGAACTTTCATGAAAATTAGTTTTTATGTGTTTTTAAAATAAACCTCTTGCTTCATCACACATGCATGCACACACACACACACTATGACATTGATGGAGTGGTATTTAGCGTAACCAACTCCTCTCATTTATTTCAGTCTCCTGCTTTTAAACAGTGTGTTTATGTGTGTGTAGCACAAGGGTGTGGACCAATTTCAATATGGGGTTTAAAACCTTAGTTGAGGTTCAGCAGTTGTTTGTGTGTGTGTGTGTGTGTGTGTGTGTGTGTGTTCCCCGCATCCTAAGCTTTAGCCTCTAATTACTGTAATTCACTAAATCCCAGGCAGTGAAAGTGAGAGTTTAGAGTCTCTGCACTGAGCCGCACATTTATGAGCAGAACTGATGAGTTCTGCAGAGGAAGTCTGAATAAATACTCCTGCTGTGCACTCCCCCTGCGCCCTACACGCTCCCCCCTGCGCCCTACACGCTCTCCTCCCCGCGCCCTACACTACTCTAACTGCACACTTCCCCTGACTCAGTGAAGGAGGCTTGGCTTTTGTCCCGTCACTTTCAGTGATGGAGGCGTGGTCTCTGGGTGTGAAGGAGGTGTGAATACTTATGCAAGGCACTGTATATGATGTGAATGAATTGCAGTGTGTTCGTGTGTGTGTTATGAACGTACAGTACTACATCATTAGCTGCTTTTATTGGGCTGTTTATGAAGGTGCTTATTGTAACGTTTTAGCAGTAGAGATGAGAGAAAGAAGAAGAGAAGAGATATTACAGGGATAGAATTTTACAGCCTGAGGAAGATCTGCTGCTGAAGAGGAAAACAGGATGAACAGATTCATATATGATGATGAAATCAGTGTGACTGTAAACACACCCACACGATCAGATAAAGAAAGAGAAGAAAGGAGGAATATTTCCCAGAGTGCCTGCTGGAGTGACTTTCCCTGTTAGCTGGTATTTGATATGACACATGACAGTGAGGGGTGTGTGTGGGTGTGGGTGTGTGTGTGTGGGTGTGTGTGTGGCGGCTTTTCCTTTTGATATGTCTTAAACACACACACACATTCGCTGCCAAATCGATGGCTCCTGTGAAAGATGAGCTGTCTCCTTCTCTACATTCCATCTGTCTTCTCTCTCTCTCTCTGTGTGAGTGTGTGTGAGTGTGTGTGAGTGTGTGTGAGTGTGTGTGAGTGTGTTTGCGTGCTCCTGCAGACCTGTGAGGAATTTACTCCTGAGCACTTTCGACCAATCACAGCACAGCATCATTTAAACAGAGGGAAACCCCAGTGGAGGGTAATTCCCTGCTGCGCAGATAATCATGAATACACACACACACACACACACACACACACACACACACAAAATTAGTACTTAAAATCTCAGTTAGCATTGTTAGCATCTCTCAGCTGCTCGCCATGACAACTTAACATTTGTTTACAAGCATGATAGATTACACAGTGGGACTTCACTTTATACATCATTATTAAACTACCGTAATTGCAGGAGTAGCACGGCTACCGTAAATACACTAACCCACGGGCAAACTGCAATTACAGTAATATACAAAAAAGGTAAAATTACATATTTTATAGTTTTTAAAATCCAGTATTTGTGTGTGTGTGTGAGAGAGAGAGAGAGAGACAGAGAGACAGAGAGAGGTTAAAGAGCATTTTTGCCCTCAGTGCTTTTAGCCTATCACATGACATGTCACCTGATCAGAACACGGGGGCCTGCGGTCTCTCTGAGATTTTCACTCGAATGATTTAACTCCACTCAGGATGTTCGTTACAAAGAAATGTCACGTGGTGTGTTTCCAACCAAATTACCAAAAGGAAAAAAAAGAAAATACAGTGACACGCAGTCATTGCGAGACTGGAACACACTCTTGATTTGGTGTTTTTTATTCCAAACATAAGAGTTCAGCTTCAATTCGGTGTCTTTACACTCATGTATGGAAATCAGAGCAGCTATGAGTGGGCGTGGCACAAACACAGTAGATTGGAACGTGGGTGTGTCTTAGAGCTACTCTAAGGATTCAGAGACACACCCACATTCCTATCCATACCTACTCTGAGTCATATATAGAAATGAGAGTGGCTCTAAGTGGGCGTTTCTCAAAGACCGTAGATGGGAATGTGGGTGTGTCTTTGAGTCCATATATGGAAACGAGCGCAGCTATGCATGGGCGTGCCTCGAACAGGATAAATAGGAATGTGGGTGTGTCTTTGAGTCCATATATGGAAATGAGAGCTTTTATAAACCGGACCAAGTGCTCAAAGATATTGCACAGTTTTTGAATCAGGAGAAGTGACGATATTCTGTGTCCTTGAACATAATTTTGTGAATATCACAATATGTTGTGTGACTGATTGTCAGAATACCTGTATAAAGTGTAATAAGATTTGTCAGATGTGTCAGATTTGGTGCCATGCTAATTCTGTCTGTGTGTGTGGTCCTGTCAAGTTCAACCACACACACACACACACACACACACACACACTCTGAATGGAATGTTGTGGTAGATGCCAGAGAGCTTGTCCTGGTAATGAACTACTATTTGAGCCATGGTGCTGCATACAAACACACACACACACACACACTGCTGGTTTATTAGTCCTTCTTATATTTCCTTTAATAAAACATGATCATATGGGTATCTTATCAAAACAATAGCTCATTTATTTTGCTTCTCACCTTGGAATCAATGTCGAGTTCATTAATTACACTTACACTACAGCGCTGTTGAATTCTCGTATCTGATTGGTCAGAAGGCGTTGACTTCATTTTCGTTTCTATAGTAACTGCTCATTCACAGGGACTTGTACAGTGAACACTTCACAGAAACAGACTTAAACAATTGTTGATATGGTGAAGTTTTCTGTAAGGAGATGTTTATTTAACATTTATGGAAGGAGTCTCCAGTGTCAGAGGTAAAGCTGTAACTTTAAACTTTCCGAGTTTACGCTTTTCGGTTTCTCGGTAACACGACAAGTTGCGTTTTAACTTCGAAAGAGAGAAAAAGAGAGGCTGGTGAGGGATGACTGTTCATGGACATTCCACTACAAATGTAACGTTAAAAAAAAAAAGTGTCATTCATGAATAAGTTAAAAGCTGTAATTGGTGGCAAATCGCCGTGGGGAAAAAAGAGAAATAAAACATTCAGGACGTGTTATTCTCCCTGTCGTGGATTGTTTTCCTATAATTGAATGACACGGAGTGTCATCTTGGACAACCAGAGTGTTTTCCCTCGCCGAAGTTTTCTTTCGCCGCAGTTTGGTGACACATGAAAGCTGGAATTGTTGCTGATAAACTCTATGAAATATGTAAGTAAAATTCTATCACTGCTATTTTCCTAAACTGTGTATGACGTTAGTCGCATTCCACTGACATTAAAGTAAACTTCAGACACCATCTCGGCTGATTGGCTGCATTTGTGACGTGTACATTTCTGTAGTTTTTTTTATTTGATGTTAGTTATATGTTTTCTAAAACGTAACGTTTGGGCTGAGACACAAAGCTGACGAGCTACACGCTGAAGCCGAGGCTGACTCAGTGTTAGCGTTGTTCTTCAAGCACAATGCCGGAGATAAAGACCTGCGGAGGAAAGTGGAGAGGTGTGTTTGAAATTCAGCGAGACGTCTCTGTGCGTCTCAGCGCACTGTAATTGATGTAATCTTGTAAAAGTGTGAGGATCAGCAGTGGAGTTGTTCGGACACGCTCACAGACGCACTGAGGTAACACTGGGCAAACAAACATCACTGAACATTTACACTCAGTGCTGAGGACGGAGAGAGGAGAGGAGGAACACACTCAGGGTGGGGCTGGTACAGGAAAATCATCAACTGCAGGGTGGGTTACAGAGTTACTCGTCCCTGAGTGTTTTATTCCTCTCACACCACAGCGATTTACCATCAATTACAGTTTTTATATTTATTATAGAGTACTATTTATCCATTTATAGTTATATTTAATATTGTAGAACATCCAGAAACCAAGTTAGTTTCTTTTTCTTTCTTCATTTCTTTCTTCTTTATTTTTTCCTTTTTATCTTTCTTTTCCCCCTTTACTGTTTAATTGTCCCTCTGCTTTCTTTCTTTCTTTCTTTTCCATCCTAGAGTATCTCTCTCTCTCTCTCTCTCTCTCTCTCTCTCTCCTGTTAGGACTTGTCCATGTTATCCAAACACAACCTTTCCTCTACAAACATATAAACTTACCTGTTGTTATTGTTGATGTGTGTGTGTGTGTGTGTGTGACTTTGACGTGTGCTTTGCTCCATCTGAGGTAAATTAGGGTTTAAATGAGAGACGAGGAGGATGCAATTGGTGTGTTTGTCTTTTTCAGGTGGGCCACACACATACACAGCAAGCCTGAACAGGCTCTCTGTGTGTGTGTGTGTGTGTATGTGGGGTGGGGGTGATGAGGGACGGCAATATAAATAAAGTCATACAGAAGCGTTTAGAGGATGGACTCAGCCATCACGTTGCCCTGCACAACTTCCTGCCATCGAAGGACAAACAATAACACTGTGTAAACACACACACACACACACACACACACACACACACACACACACTAAAACGTTACATGGCACAACATGTACACATAACCAACAAACAGTGGAGGTGGATCAGATCAAATTTAAGTGTGTGTGTGTATGTGTGAGAGCACTGTAGGCCATACCCATTTCGATCGAGTTATGGGCTGATCTATCTATCTATCTATCTATCTATCTATCTATCTATCTGCCTGTGTTTCTGTCTCTGTCCATATATTTCAGCCTGTCTGTTCAGATGTGTGTGTCTGTCTCTCAAGCTGTCTGTCTGTATATCTTTTAGTTGATCTGTTCATGTGTCTGTCTGTCTATCTCGCTCAGTGTCTGTCTCTCTCTCTCTCTCTCTCTCTCTCTCTCTCTGTCTTTCCTTCATGTTGGTCTCTCAGTCTGTCTGTTCAATCTGTCTGTCTGTATCTGTCTGTCTGCCTGTTCATCTCTCTGTCAGTCTGTTACTGTTTGTCAGTCTGCCTACATACCTGTCTGTCTGTCTGTCTGTCTGTCTCTCTCTCAGTCTCTCAAACAGTCTTTCCTTCTGTCGGTCTCTCAGTTTATCTATCAATCAGTCTGTCTTTCTAATTGTGTGTGTGTGTGTGTGTGTGTGTGTGTGTGTAGAGGGGTGGATGGGGATTTAAAAACAAAAAAAACAAACAAACAGGAAGCTGTGACCAAATCTGGATGTGAATGTGGGAAGCCAAACGGATCAGAGACGGAGAGGAAGTGACGTAAATCTAAAACTCTGGGTTTAATAACTGAGGAAATGAACATACATGTGTTGTAGTGGAGTGTGTGTGTGTGTGTGTGTGTGTGTGTGTGTGTGTGGGGTCCCATCATTAAGTGTTGCTTTGCTGCTCTTGTTTCCTAGGTTACCTGTTGCACGTGTTGCGTAACTACACAGACGAGGTGTGTGACGGTGACCTTCTGACTGTACGCTGCCCTCCCAGAACCACCATCACTGTCCAATCAGCTTTCTACGGCAGGAAAAACTCCGCCCACTCTCTGTTCTGCCCATCGCTATACAGCATCGATGGGCCACGCCCACTGAGTGGTGTCACTTCCTGTCATGTGGCAACAGCACTGCAGGTAACACAGGTGTGTGTACGTGTGTGTACGTGTGTGTGTACGTGTGTGTGTACGTGTGTGTGTGCGTGTGTGTGTGCGTGTGTGTGTGCGTGTGAGCTCATTCGGTTTCCATGGTAACGGGGCATTCTTTGCGTGACATGGCAGCAGAGTATAAACGAGACGTGATTCAGACTGATATATTTTATTGTGTTCTGGAACAGCAGAAGATTCAGCCAGCTCTGATCTCATTTACATTTCTCAATATTAATATTTTTAATTCAATCCCAAAAAATATTTTTATAACAAATTTACATGAGTAATGATGTTTGACAAAAAATAAGCATCATGTCCTTAATTCAACAATACATTGTCTTTTCTTCTTTCTCTCTCTCTCTCTTGCTCTTTCTGTCTGTCTTTTTCTCTTTCTGTCATTTCATCTGTCTGTTTCTCTCTCAATCTCTCTGTCTGTGTCTTTTTTTTGTCTCTCTCTTTCTCTCACTGTCTGTCTGCCTCTCTCTTTTTCCGTATCTCTTTCTGTCTCTGTCATTCTCTCTTTTTCTCTCTCTCTCTCTCTCTCTCTCTCTCTCTCTCTCTTAATTCAATTTTCTGTATTAATTTTTCAACTTTCTATTCCTCTTTCTCTCTCTTGTCATATTCCCTCGGTCTCTCTCACACACACACTGTGTGTCTTTTTCCCTCCCTCTTTTTCTCCCTATATCTCTGTCTGTCTGTTTCTCTCTCTCTCTCTCTCTCTCTCTCTCTCTCTCTCTCTCTCTCTCTCTGTGTGTGTGTGTGTGTGTGTGTGTGTGTGTGTGTGTGTGTGTGTGTGTGTAGAAGATGACAGATGAGTGTGAGGACAGGAGGAGTTGTGAGCTGTTGGTGAACAGTCGGTTGTTTGGAACGGATCCGTGTCCATCTATCGGCAAATCCCTCACTCTGCAGTACAAATGCAGGCCTAGTGAGTCTCTCTCTCTCTCTCTCTCTCTCACTCACAAACACACACACACACACACACACACACGCCCATATTCAGTGTTTTAAATCTTCTATAAATTAATACTGATATACTGCTATGTATTTATGTATTGTTTTGCATATTAAACAAAACTGAACCGTGTGTGTGTGTGTGTGTGTGTGTAGATGAGTATAAGAGTAAGGTGGTGTGTGAGGGAGAGAAGTTGCGGGTGAGCTGTAAGACAGGGATGCAGATCGCCGTGTACTCGGCCATGTTTGGACGTACGCAGGAGGGGGCGCTGGAGTGTCCTCCACACAACCGGAGGGCGCCGTCTGTCGGTGAGTCTCTCAGACGGATTCGCACAGTCAGATAATCAGATAAAGAAATTCTCCTGAGTGACTGAAGTCATTATTTAGGTTTTCAGTTCGTTTTGTACATATTATTCATAATAATTAGCCTTGACTTTGATGTTTTCACAAGCACCTAGTATTAAAAAAAAAAGCCAAACTGTCAGTCTGATTATCGTTGACTTTCCATATTTCAGTCTTCAAGTATGAGGAAGGAAGTCATTGTCATTCATAAACACGCTTGTACTTACACTTTTTACTAGCTAGCTAGCTAATTTGTGCTAATCTGACAGAATTTTTAAGTCATGTTCATAAATGTTTATAATCTTCACTGCTAATGTTAAATAGATGTCTAACATAAGCTGACATGATTTCTAATCATAAATATTAAATCATAAATATTCATAACCTGAACTGATAATGCTAGGTAGTTAGCAAATGTGAGCTAATGTGAGAGAATTTATTCAGAATTTTAAAGTCATGTTCATAAATGTTCATAACCTTCACTGCTAATGCTAGTGAATACTAGCTAGCTGGCTAACATGAGCTAATGTGGCAAGCTTTCTGAAAGGACGTTTAGATAATATTTCAAAGTGTTCATAAGCTTTATTGCTAATAAAAAATACTAACAGTGACTAAGGTGAGAGAATTTATCCGGAAAATATTCGGAAGTTGTGTTTATAAATGTTTGTCATTTTTACTGCTAATGCTAACTACATTCCTGATACAAACTAACATGACAGGATGCTTTAAAAAAAAAAATCGTAGAAGTTTAATTGTTAAACTGCTTCCAGGTGTCAGTTCAGAAATGGGCGTGTCTTTGACGTGACGTCTGTGTTTATGGTCACGCCCACTTGTGTCATCTGCGCACGCACACACACACACACACACACACACACACTCACTCCATTGTGTTTTTTATGCTCATGTAAGAACAGTTCGACATATTTGTGCTTCATACAAAAGCACAAGAAGTAACTTAACCAGCTGTCAATCACCGTAGCTCCGCCTCCACACACACACACACACACACACACACACACACACACACACATCAAAGAGCTTCCTGGCACGATAATAAACACTTGTATCACTTTACACACACCCACGCGCGCACACACACACACACACACACACACATCATAGAAGATGAGATTAGCTGGTATGAAAACACCTCTGACACACACACACACACACACACAGAGCAGATTTCCTGGAATTTTCCACAGAACACATACACACAAAGACATACACACACACACACACACACTCCCCCATCCTACTCCATGATATCAGACTTTAAGGAAAAGGATGTGTGTCTAACTTCTGGATCCAGAAGATAGTAAGAGGTGTGTGTGTGTGTGTGTGTGTGTGTGTTTTCCTGGAGAAACAATGCAGTCTTTTTACTAACTCCTGCATAGCACAGTTATTGCTAGTCTTGTAAAACCATGTGTGTGTGTGTGTGAGAGAGAGAGAGAGAGAGAGAGACATTCTGGGCCTCCTGCTTGACTAATCGCCGTGGCGACCACACTCAAAGCCCAGGTTAATGGGGTCTCTGTCTGTCCCTCACCACACTTCCTTCCACTGGGGGAAGAATTTAAGCGTGACACCGTCAGGTTAAAGTCCCTCAGGGGGACTGGAGACAGGACGACTGTTCCTCTGTCCTGGGGAAGCATTTAGACAGCTCCCCCTGTCACAGCCAGCCATTAGTCTCCGCTCGGGTCACGTCCAGACACACACACACACACACACACACACACAGTTTACAGCGTACAGAATAGCGCCCCCTGCTGGTACGGAGTGTTTTTTTCCCCCCGCTTTCACGCCAAAGCAGAACGTCCGTAAGTACCCATCAGCCATCAGGGTTCGTCTCTGCGCTGTGTTTGAGCAGGACTTTTAAACAGAAGACGTGATGAGACTGGGACGTGATCATCAGTTAGCTAAAGCTGCTGCTAGTTCTTTAACATCGGTTTGGTGTGTCACAGTTCTCATATTTAATCTCATACACACTCCATGGTCTTAGGAGGACTTTTATTTTCCTCCAGATTTAAGCCTGATTTTGTTTGTGGCAGAACAAACTCATTTAAAAAAATCGGAAACTGAAGCTCGTGTGTGAGAGCAGGAAGTAGTCTAGTCAATGAAATAAAAATTTACACAGAGGTTTCTGGGGTCCAGTGCAGAGGAGGATGTCATTAATACACACACACACACACACACACACACACAGTTGTAAGCTTACTTTTCCCCTGGAGCTCCTCTAGAAGGACTTTTTAAAGTGTGTCACTCCATTTAATCCCCTCCGTTTACTTCTGTGTACTAACACACCCTGTGTGACCTTTAACCTTTAACCCTTATGGCTGTTTGTCTCAAGGTGTTGATGTGTGTTTGGTCTTTAGATCCCCTCTTTCTCTCACTCCCAGTTTATCCCTCTCTGGTGTTTCTTTTTGTTGTTGTTGTTCAGGAGGTGTTTCAGGAATTTTTTGGATTTTTTTGGGGAGAAACTAATGGACAATGTGCAAAATTGGATACTGATGGATAATATAAAACATTATTATTATAAATCATACACGCTAAAAAGCTTATTTAAAAAGCTTTAAAAATAATTTAAAAAGTCAATATTGAAATATCCTTATAAAAACACATGTATGTGTAATTGTTTTAAAATTTAAGAAATTAGCAATATTAAACATTATAAAGATACACAATATTAAAATGTATATATATTTTTTTTTTCATGTTTATTCAGTATCAACATGTGCACTTTCCTGAGGGAGATAAAAATACAGTCCTTTTACAGACGATCCTCAGAACATTGTGTTACAGATTTGCTTAGAAGACCTTTCCTGTCCTCTTTAATATATATTATTTTAAAAATAACCCAAAACTATAGATTAAAATTAAAATTGTAGACTATATAAAAAATTATTATAAAAAATAATAATAATAATTAAAAAAAAATAATATTAATCAATCTCCTGTAGATTCTGTTTGTTTTTGGTTTTATTAGTATTTTTTATTAGTAGATAATGGAAAAGATTATGCTAAAAAAATTTACTAACAGACAAAATATGGATGAAAGGGCAAATGTTAGTTCTGGAATGAAAAATAGGAAAAATCTACCTAAATCTATCTATCTACATAAAAAATATATATAGAGAGAGTCCAACCTGTTAAAAATTAAATGTATTAATTAATTAATGGATGGTTAATTAAATAATAAAATAAAATTAATTAAATGGATGAATCCTGTGAAAATACAGCAATCCCTAACAATTGCCAGCAAAACAGCAAAATAAACAGAGAATTTGTTTTAAAAATAAGTTTTTAAAATAATAAAAAGAAATTATCGATATTACAACAAACATCAAGAAAGAAAAATCTTTTTATTTTATTTGAGAATATTTACTAGATTCAGAAAGGGAGAGATGCAAACTGTTAAACTGATCGCTGATCATGTTTCTGTATTAACATCTTAATATATCATTTTGTTAATGAACATTTGAGAAGCAGAAAAAAAACTAAATTACTTTAGGTGACAGAAGACGTTTTCCTGAGGGTGTGCAAACTTTTGCCCTCGACACATGATACACAACTTTTTTCCCCCCCAATAAAATTAAACTTTGTTTTCCCATGACATTATTACGTAGAGTATTTTGAAATTCGAAGGAAAAGGTCTGTTAGCTAGTTTGCCCAGAAGCTAACCGGAGTAGCTAGCTAGTTAATTACGCAGTCTAACTGGAAATGTCACCGTAGTGCTAAATGCTAAACGCGTCATTATTGGGACAGAATATAACGTGAAAAGCTGAGCAGCAAAAACAGCACTGTTCGCTTAATAATCCTCTCATTTTTGGTTTAATTGTGAATTCCCGCCTCAGATTAAAGGCTTTAAAGCTTTAAAAATTTAAAAAGTCAATATTGAAATATCGTTATGAAAACACGTGTATGGATAACTGTTTAAAAATTTAAGAAATTAGCAATATTAAACATTATAAAGATACACAATATCAAAATGTATGAGAAAGAAAGGTGAAATCGGACACAGCCGGTAGAACAGACTTGCCGGTCGTTTGTGCTTGGAGAGGCGGAGGTTCGTCTCTTGTTCAGCTGTGTGTAAGTCCATCTGTGAACACGATAAGCACTTAGCGATGATGGATGAACGGATCATCGGTCACGCTGACACGCCGAGGTTCCCAGTCCTGAGGGAGATCAAACGTCTCCGAGACAAAGCACACGTCTGTCAGGGACGTCTGAACACGCGGAGGGGAACTGCACACACACACACACATTCTTCATATTCATCTACATGAAAGAGCTTTCCTTTTACCTCAGACCTTTTCGATTTTTATCACTAGTGTTGCTCGGAGATGTTCAGAGATGTGCATGATGAGCAAATTTTGCTAATTCTACAAAATATTTTAAATATTCATAAACCACGGTAAACTTAGTTAATGTGATGTTGACCTAGTCAGCTAGCTAAGCTACCTGTTGGAGTGCTGGATAGCTTGCTAACGTTCCTACATGTGACTTAACACTTTGTAAATGTAAGGGTTGAATTTTCTACCTCACTGTTTAAAAACATAGAGTTTATGCTCGTGCTAGCATTACAGAGTGATGCTAGTTACCCAAGGTAATTTAGCTATTAGCCAGGAATTTAAGGAATTTAACTTATTAGCTAGCCTGCTAAACATTAAAGGAAAAGTTTTTGTGTATGTTGTGTATACTTGCAGTTTGAGTAACGTGTTGTATTAGCATCCACGTTAAGCACCTTTACTATATCTATACAATCAAGATAAGCAAAAAATGACATTTATATAAATATAAATATAAACGTCATTTTGCTGTAGGTATAGCGCCTGCTAATGGGGCAAAAGTGTTGCATAGTCTGGAAATATGAAACACACAGACATTCTGAGTTGTTCTTTTGTTTTTACAGACTGCCATGCGGAAGGGGCCCTGCAGGTGATGACATCACGTTGCCAGGGGAAACGCACGTGTGCGGTTCGAGCCTCGGCGCAGGAGTTCGGAGACCCCTGTTACGCTGGGACTCGCAAATACCTCAGTGTTATATACACCTGTGGTGAGTACACACACACACACACAAAATAGGACCACCAGCAAATGAACACACTGAAAGAAACCAGAAGCACACAATGTTGTGTATACACGTGTGTTCAATCAGCGTGCTGGTAGAAATTAGTCAATTTACTCCCTTGAAATCACTAGAAAGGCGAGTTTGTGTTTGTTTCGGTTCAGTGTTTTCACGCTGAGTGTCAGACAAAAGACATTCGAGTGGCTGTGAGTCTGTTAAAGGTGCGGTCTGTTTTTTTAAGTGAAGCATTGCGTGTAGAAACGTCTCCTCACACGCCGGCATCTTCAGTAGCACTATTACAGCTTGAAATTTTCATGGTATGACACCGTAGTCTAAAAATATCCCGATGTAACGGTGTTAAACACAAGCTGGTGGCGCAAATGAAAAGGAAAAAATGATTAAAAATTCTACGTACAAACGTTTCTTTGCACATCCTTGTGTGTATATAACAGAAACCAAAAGGAAACAAACAGATCGAATCCCCTAATTGTTGTTCTTTCTTAGAGAGAGGTTTTTGAGAATGACTTTTCCATAAAAATCTCTGTCATTATGCTAAGAGTGAGCGCAGAGGTAGCAATGTAACGTAACGGAGCGGATTAATAACAGCCAGAGTTTCTGTGTAGGTGTGTTCCTGCGCTGAGAAACGGAGGTCCTGTGGTGTGATTTAGAGTCCAGAGGGACAGGGTTGTGAAATTTTTGTGGAGTCAAAGCCGGACATAAAGGGGATGAGAACCACTGGAGTGACGGATTTGAATGGGGGAAAAAATGAACAGGTAGATGATAATAGACGGAAATGCATTTTAATCTGTGTTCTGTAAAAGTTCGCACAGAGGTAAGTGTATGATCGTACACCATGACTAGCTGTGACAC
Source organism: Pangasianodon gigas (assembly GCA_022758105.1). Lineage (NCBI taxonomy): Eukaryota > Metazoa > Chordata > Actinopteri > Siluriformes > Pangasiidae > Pangasianodon > Pangasianodon gigas. The sequence continues at coordinate 2,160,641 of CM040483.1, forward strand.
CGTAACAACCCCAATCTTCAACAAAAATTGCCTGTTCAGAGAAGAAACTCTGGTCTCTGTGGCACCTCAGGCTGTAAACAGGAGACAAAACACATGATGCGGGCCTCCAACATCCAACCTATCAGAGCTGAGTTTCAAAAAAAGCCTTGTTAAGTGGTAGAGTGAGGATCATGTTGAACACCGATCTTCTGCTTTACCTTTTTTTTTTAAAAATCTGTTTTATTTTTTATTTTTTTGTGGGGGGAACTGGGACAGGATGAGTCGGTGTCTCCACTCACCTGTCAATCATGTTGCCTGTCAGTTCAGAAAGCTCCACCTCTTCCGCGTTGTATTTTGTATATTGGTAACTTTGCTTTGGAACAAAGGAGCTGGTACTTTTAGTTTTCAAAACAGCTAGTTTCTATCAACAAACATTCCGCCATAATTGCTGGTTACACCTTTAAATACATAGGATAATCAAAATACAAATGAATACATCTATCAAGTTTTTATTTTATTCTCATAACAGTTCTGAAATCCTGGGGTTGCGTCCCAATCTGCATACTTCTGTACTAAAAAAAATAACTCACGACACCAGTGGTGTTATTACTGTTTATATCCACTACTTAGTGTGCATTGTGCAGTTTGGGACTCATCCTTGAATTGAGTTTAAATGTGTGCACTTGCAGTGAGATTAATGCAATGTGGAAAACAGTGCAGTACGACCCGTGTTAGGAAACGTTTTTCCGCTTATAGCTTGCAATATCATTTTTCTATCAGGGATTCTGAAATCTTACATCCTTCAGCTTTAATTAATTAATTAATTAAATTCCACTTCTTTGGAAACTGAAATGCATGTTAGGCATTTTATCATTTACCTGCAATCAGAACCTCAGCAAACAGCCACCATGTTGAAGTTTTGGCCACCAGAGGGCGCTAAACACTCAGTATTGAACTGGAGGAAGTGTTTCTGTGTAAAATAAAAATAATATGCAGCTTTTTTTATTCACCTTGTTTTAGCTTTAATAGATTTTGCTTTGCATTTCTCACGCTCTGTTCTATTTTCCCTTTCATTTATATTTTCTTTGTCTTCATTGAACACTGTGAAGTTACACACATTGCACTAAGAATAAAGCTTTGCAGAATAAAGACCATAAAATTGTAACTTTGAAAGTAATTCCTGATGAATTATTACGTGGATTTGACTGATATTATTTTTGACGTTGTTTACCGATTGAATGATGGCAGCAGTGATGGTATCATTAATACCATCGGACTTTCAGAAAGGATTTTGTCGGACTGTAGTCAGGTCCTGGTTTAAATTTTGGTGCTGTGATTTACAGGGCTTTAATCAGTACTGGAGATTATAGGATGACCTGTGGTTTCTATAGCAACACACACAACTCGAAAATGGATACAGGTAAACTATATGGTTATACACTTAGATGCTATAACTTGTATTATCTCTGAAGGAGGTGTGGCCTCTATTTCTATTCACCTCCATGAAGGAGGCGTGGCCTCTTTTAAATGTCTGAAGGAGGCGTGGCTTCTGTGTCTGTTTACCTCAGTGAAGGAGGCGTGGCTTCTGTGTCTGTTTACCTCCACGAAGGAGGCGTGGCTTCTGTGTCTGTTTACCTCCACGAAGGAGGCGTGGCTTCTGTGTCTGTTTACCTCCACGAAGGAGGCGTGGCTTCTGTGTCTGTTTACCTCAGTGAAGGAGGCGTGACCTCCATCTTGTTAAAAACCAACTATTTTAAGTATCTTTCATAAACGCTAATTGTTCTTTAACATCATGTAGACTGATCTGACTGTGTGTGTGTGCGTGCGCGTCCATTATTCGCCCACACACATGCACAATGTTGTACCGAGCTATCCTGCTGAGTCGCTTTTTGTTTTCGTTCCTTGATAAGAAATCTGTGTGTGTGTGTGTTTTGAGAGACAGACCTCCTGGATTTTCAGAGCAGCTCCTCTGTACTACCGCATCCTCCTACTGGAAACTAAATGAGAATAAATATCAGACATGCTGATACAGCGCTGTGTGTGTGTGTGTGTGTCTGGGCCTGAGTGAACCCATCTCTTGATCCAGTTCCATCAGCCTCCCACACTACGAGTCTGTCAATGTGTGTGTGTGTGGATAAACTTGACTCACATCCTCTTATGTCATTTATTATTATAGTGATTATGAGTGAACACACACACACACACACACACACACACACACAGTTCAGACATCAGGAATGGGATTTATCTGTCTACAAAAATACACCAGGCTTTGAAATGTTGTGTTCAGTGTGTGTGTGTGTGTGTTTATAATAACCTTCTTATCATACACACTGAAGCTATGTTTCTTTCTTGAATCAACTCTGTGTGTGTGTGTGTGTACGTATGTGCACTTATGTGTACAAGAGAGACAAAGAGGCTTTCTTATATTGTGTGTTTGTCTGTGTGTGTGTCTACAGGTGTGCACTTGTGTGTTCTGTGCATGTGCACCTGTCTGTGTGTTAGTGAGTGAGTGTGTGTGTTTGTGTGTGTGAGAGAGAGAGAGAGAGAGAGAGGTTATGCTTCGGATCTGCTGAATGCTGTGTCGGCTTCTAAGGTGACAGAATTTCACTCAGGCCTGACCAAGACTTCCAGTCAGCCTGTCTTATCTCCATGTTTCCTTCCTGTGTGTGTGTGTGTGTGTGTGTGTGTGTGTGTGTAGGGGTGCACTCTCTTTCTGAGGAAATAGTTTAATTGGGCAATTTGATATTAATCTGACATACAAGTGACCGAGACTCTTCAGGCTCTGTGTGTATGTGTAATTTTTATTACATGTAAAGATTTGTATCCTTATGTGAAATATATGTATTTGTGTGTGTGTGTGTGTGTGTTATATGGTTTAAATAAGCCCATGTGTGTGATGTAGAGTAGAGTTTTGTCATTAATACCATTCTCCCAGGCTGGTGTGTGTGTGTGTGTGTGAGAGGGGGGAAATGTATGGCTCCCTCCTGCCTGTTTCGAGTGTAATCCAAACCGCATGGCTACGCTACAGAAAAAGAGGGAAAGAGGGAGTCATGTGACCCACTGACCAAACACACTACCTCTCCAGAGAGAGAGCGAGAGAGAGAGCGAGAGAGAGAGCGAGAGAGAGAGCGCGCGAGAGAGCGCGCGAGAGAGCGCGCGAGAGAGAGCGCGCGAGAGAGAGCGCGAGAGAGAGAGCGCGAGAGAGGCAGGCAGACAGACAGACAGGGTAGGTTTGTTGGTAAGGGGGTACATGCCATTGTCCTTAAAAGGCAGTAGATTTCATTGGGACTGGAAGTCCCCCACTTTTTGTACTCAACACACATGCACACACACACACAAACACACACAAACTCACACACACAGCTGATAATGTATATAATATGGGGTTTGCTTTTATTACATCATAACTAGAATCTTGATCAGTGTGTTCAGACCACTGTTCCCATGAGTGGGCCAATGGAAAAGCAGTGATTCACTCAGTGGGCCAATAGAAAAGCAGTGATTCAGTGAGTGGGCCAATAAGAGGAATGTGATCCAGTGTGTGAACCAACAGGAGGAAAGTGATCCAGTCAACAAGCCAATAAAAAAGAGTGATCCAGTGTGTGAGCCAATAAGAAGAAAGTGTTCCAGTGTTTGAGCTAATAGAAAACCAGTGATTGAGTGAGCCAATAGGAGGAAAGTGATCCAGTGTGTGAGCCAATAGGAGGAAAGTGATCCAGTGTGTGAGCCACACGTGTCTGTCTCACAGTTTTGTCTGTCTGCCTCTCTCTCTCTCTCTCTCTCTCTCTCTGGAGATATAACCCATTAACACAGACCTGGTTTTTACTCACTATCCTTTTTGTCTTCCTGTTACACACACACACACACACACACACACACACACACACACACACACACAGTCATTAATGAACCATCTTCTCTCATCTGCTCCGCCATAATGTCACTGCAGGTTAGAGTTCACGTATGTGGCTGCTATGGAAACAGAGAGGGTGGGCCTCCCAGTGTTCAGGAAAAATCTCTCTATCTGTCCCTCTCTCTCCTTTTTCCTCATTCATATCTATTTTTATATGTACTTATCTCTTCCCCTCTATTTTTTCTAATTTTCCTTTCTTTCTTTCTTTCTTTCTTTCTTTCTTTCTTTCTTTCTTTTTTCTCAACTTCTCTATTCTTTCTATTGCTTTCATTTTCATTCTCCTTCTTACTTTTTCATTTGTTTTTCTTTTTTTTTTCTCTCAATCCCTTCTTTTTCTTTAACTCCTTTAATTCCTTTTTTCTTTCTCTAATCTTTTCCCCCTGCCTGTTTTTTTCTGTCTCATTTCTCAGGATCCAAATCATTCTGAGTAGGAAAAGAGGGGAAAAAAAGGAAAACACGACCACTAAAAGTGAGGGATAGAGAGACAGACGGAGAGAGAGAGGGAGAGCGAGAGAGACCCAAATTGCATTATCAGCTGAATGAAATCGTCACATCACTTCCTGTTTCTCTTTTTTTTCTCTTTCACTACTACACACACAGAGGCACACACACACACATACACACACACACACACACACACAGAGGCACGCTTTAAGCCCACACCTCCTTTCTCCCGCCTGCTCTACCTCTCTGGTTGGCTGCACTGTGTGTGTGTGTGTGTGTGTGTGTGTGCGCCTCTGTGTGTGTGTGCGCGCGTGCACTGTGCGCTGAAGTGGTCAGTCCTGCTCGCTCTCTCATTCGCTTCAGAGCCAGAGAACAGAGAAAGGAAAAGAAAGATCGGGTGAAGAGAAGAAGGGGGGAAAACGAAGGGAGAAAAAAAGTGAAGGGGAGAGGTGGAGAGATTTAGGAGAAAAGAAAAAAAAGAAGACGGAAAGAAAGAGCAGCGTGGTTATTAAACAGAAGTGTGTGAGAGTTGGAGGAGTATCTCTGCTGCTGCTGCGTGGAGTTTTTACCTTCTTAAAGAGACATCCCTCTGTTTTCTGTCTTTTTCCTGAAGTCATCCATCTAGCCCTCGTTCTCAAGTGAGTGTGTTTGTGTGTGTAGGGTTTATACACACACACACACACACACACACACACACACACACACACACACACACACGCATATACAGGTAGAGTGGAGGTTGTATTGAGCAAGGGAAAAGCCATGGAGATGGAGAAGAAGAAGAAAACAAGAGAGAGCGAAGGAGACAGATGGTGAAAGAGTGGTGCAACATGTGTGTGTAAGTGCAGCTTCAGATTTACTTTGTGCGTTTTCTCTCTCTCTCTGTGTGTGTGTGTGTGTGTGTGTGTGTGTGTGTGTTTGTTTGTGTGTGTGTGTGGGAGCGACGGATAGAGATTTCATTCATACAAATCCGTCTGTGACTAGTGTCCAGTGTTTGCTTTTAGTGAAGTAATGTAACATTTAGTATTGGAATATATTTGAATATTAACGAGTGTATAACGTAACACTGTGACAGAGTGAACATTAGCATTAGCGTTCGTCCTATCATCTGTGGATCGCTAGTTCGAACCCTGATGATGCCACAGCCATCCATAGCCAGGAGCCAAGAGAGCAAAACTGGCCATGCGCCCTGGGTGGGAGGGGCATACTCAGTCTCCCCTGTCAGTCACAGTGACTCTAACCAATCATGGCTGTCTGTGAGCTCATGTATGTGGAAGAGGGCGGATAGCTATCTCCTCTGAGTGTGTTACACTGCTAGTGTTAGCTGTCGTATGATAAGAGAGAGCTGGCTGGTGGGAATTGGGGGAGAAAATGGAGAAAAAACTATCATTATTTTATCATAATCATTAAAGGGGCAGTATGTAATATTTAGGGCCTTGTGCTGGCTGTGAGGCGAATCGCACTGAAAACATTAACAGGCCTTTTACGTTAACGATACTACTTCTATCATCCTTCCCACCACCTCTGTTAAAGAGTTGTGTTCCTAATGATTTGTCTTTTTAGGAAAAATGGGTGGAGCTAAGCAGCTCTGTTTTGGCTAGAGGGCCAGAAAAACCTGAAATAAAGAAATTCACACGATCCATTTTTCAGAATCACAGTTTTTTTCTGAATGATCTTTGGACTTTTATGGTTATTACAAGTTTAGAAAAAAATGTTTAAAGATTACAGACTGCACCTTTAATGTGTTTATATTATTTATCGACATTTATGTATACTTGATATTTAGACTGACTTGATTAGGCAATCTGAGATCCCTGTAGCTTGACCGAATCGCAACTGCATTTGTTTGCATTTTACATTTTATAATATATGTCATTAAAGACTAACGTTTAAAAAAATAAATAAATTAAAGTAGCCGTAAATGACTTGCAGTTATTTAGCAAAAAAGTTTCTACAACACTTGACTGAATAGACTTATGATAGACAGTTAAATAGATGAGACGTTAAATATGTGGATTTTTTTCCCTCTTTGAACATGTAGATATGTTACCAAGTTCTGTGCAGTGAATTATTTTGTGTGTGTGTGTGTGTGTGTGTGTTTGTTTGTTTGTTTCAGTGAATGATTTGTAATGACAGATATGTTGGTCACTTGACAGGTATCTAAGTCCAGATATCTGTGTGTCTGGTTTTGTCTTTATAACGGTGAGTCAGTGGGAGAACAATGTTCGCTGGTGTATCGTTTTTAGCATTTAGCCTCGTAATCTGTATCACACACACTGATTCAGTGTGACTCAGCTCTCTGAGTGTGTGTGTGTGTGTGTGTGTGTGTGTTTCTATAATCCCATTATCCGCCGTTAACACTGGAGCGACAGGAAGAGCCGCTAGTGGCCAACTGCTAGCCTCTAGCGATTAGCGGTTAGCGGTTAGTGCTGACGTGCCCAAACCACAACAGACTCATTGTTCATTGGCTGTGACCATATTCAGGTGGTGAAGATGAAGGTGATGTGGAGTAGTGTGTGTGTGTGTGTGTGTGTGTGTGTGCGCAGTAAGGATGAGTCATATTATTCTGTGGTTTAGTCGCACGCTTGTGCGTGCGCGCACACACACACACACACAAATAACCAGTAATGTTAAAGGACTGCGAAGAACGTACGTTTTTGCTTTAACTGACACTACTGTGTCCATAACTCACTAGCCTGGCGCTATCAGTGTAACCATGGCGACTAGCAGTATACTAAAGATAGGAGCTCTAACTAGCGTAGAACGATTCGTACATAAGTGACGTGAGGCGAGAAAAAAAACGCTGCAGATTTAGCGTTACAGTTTTAAACTAGCTAAGCTGCGTAAGACTAACACATTTTAAAATTTCCACCACAGAATGACATGGTAGCTAAGTTAGCTAGCTAGATATTTCTCCTCAGTGTAGCACTGTGTATCTTAGTTAATACTTAAGTCTATCAAGGGATTTTCACCATAGAGTGATACAGTAGCTAACAACCAAGTTAGCTAGATGTGTCTCCTCAGTGTCATACTAGCCAGCTAACTTTACTTAATGTATTATTTTATTTAACATTATTTAAATAAAATATTCAAGCTAGTTATATATTTCTCCTCAGTGTAGCAATATGCAGCTAGCTTTATTTAATATCTTAATTTATGTAACATTATAGTAAGCATTCTATTTCTATTATATT
>CM040483.1:2168273-2181422 GCA_022758105.1 Pangasianodon gigas
TTTTTTTTTTTTTTTTTTTTTTTTTTTTTTTTTTTTTTTTTTTTTTTTTTTTTTTTTTTTAAGTATTCAAGGTAGCTAGATATTTTTCTTACCTCTGTTTCACCACAGAGTAACAACCCAGCTAGCTAAATAGTTCCTTGCGTAATGCTAGCCAGCTCGTTTTATTTCGTTTTATGGAGCCGTTAGCTAGAAAGCCGTTATTGTTTTGTTAACGTACTCCAGTTCCAGCCCTTTATTGCAGCGTTTGCTTGCAACTCACTAAGTCTCTCTTTCTCTCTTTTCGCCGTCTCTGTTTTTCTTTACTCTAAATGAGACTCGGCTCTCGCACTTAACCAAACTTCCTCTCCTTTTTTTTCTGTTTTGTTTCTCCTACAGTTTTTTTCCCTTTCTTTTCAGCCCTCACCATAGATTTCTTCTCTTCCCTAACCTCTCTCCCCCTCTCTCTCTCTCTTTCTTTCTCTCTCCCTCTTTCTCTCCCTCTCTCTCTCTCTCTCTGCGGGTGGTTTAATTCTCTCATCCTGGCTGAAGCAGATGTGTGTGTGTGTGTGAACTGTTTTGATGCAAATATATTTGCGTATAAAATTTACATTTACTCTTCTCAATTCGCCAAACGCTTTTTATCCAAAGCAACTCATAAATGAGGTTGAATCCAATCCAGATTCAGAGCCGAGCACTCGGCCAGGACCCGGGGCTTGAAAGTAATGGCGCCCAATTGTCTAGGGGACTATTAGAAATAACTTTCTGCTGTTTAATGTAAAACCTCCTGTAGGTACTACTGATACTAGATAATGTGGCTGTTACAGTCTGACGCTACGATAACACTGTGAGCTCTTATACTGAAGAACCGCTCAGGCTGCTACCGCCTCTGCCTTCTGCACCAGCTAATTAGCTAGCTTATCAAGCTACCGGGTGACCGAAAAAGTCAGGAACCAATGAGAGTAAAACTACACATACTTCATTTTGTATTTATTATTTACGACATACGCTCTACATGTTCAACCTTACGCTCTATGCATTTTCCTGACTTTTCGGACACGCTGTAGATTTATTAGCAACAAAAATAAGATCGTTCTCAAACTGCCTCTTTGTGTTCCTCGCTGAAATATCTTCTCATTCACTCACTAACAAGACTGTCCTCCATGTTTTATCACCTGTTGAACCCTGATTCTTCGGGTGATTTAAAAAAAAACTCACGCAAGTCATGCAAAACCTGTAAAACGTGTGCTGGCATTTTTAAGACGTTCTGAAGAAAGTATGGAGGATGTGGGAATTATCCGAACGTTTAATTCTGCAGCTGTGGCGAGAGAAGACTCGTCCCCTCGTCTGCACGATTCCTCAGAGTCTCTGAACGCTTGTGGAGACTTGAGGATCTCCTCCTCTCCTGTCCGAACGTGCCGCCATATTGTTCCTACAAACACATGCATTCTTTTATTAACACTTCCTGTTTACACCCCCGCCCTCTAGTTTGATTGACAGCCTGTGAATAGCTGCTGTTCTGAAACATTCAGAGCGTTTCGGAAACATCAGAATCATCTCGTGTGGTTGCAACTTGAACCAAGTTTTAGTTGTGATTTAAATGTTTATGCAAAAGATTAAAATAAAGCACTTTTATTATAATAACAACAATAATAATAATAATAATAATAATAATAATTCATTTGTAGAGCATTTTTTTTCTTAAAGCCACAGAGTAAAACATTTAACAAAGAAAGCACACACACACACACGCAGCTATTGTAAGCCATGTAAGCTCAGCTAGTGAAAGCAAAGGATTTCCATGCACGGAGGAAAAGAAAAGGCTGAAAGGACAGAGGAAAAGGGAGGAAAGGAGACTGAAAGAAAAAAAGGGGGGTCAGATGAAGGGAGAAAGAAGACATGCTGCAGGCTACGGTACTTTATAATGTCAAACTGAAACCACCACAGGAATTTACACTCCAGACAAGAAACCGCACTAAATCAAAGTGTGTTACAGTGACTGCCTGTGGTGTGTGTGTGTGTGTGGGTGTGTGTGTGGGGGGTGTGTTACTTGGACGTACACTGCCAGGAGAAATGTTTTTAAACACCTGGAGTTTCATGTTATATTACAGTTTAAGCATTTATACGTACTACAGACAAAACTAAAAATAAAACACAACAGTACGCTAACACTACCATGACGAGATGTACAGTCAGGTCCAAAAGAATTGGCACCCTTCGAAAAGTTAGTATTATTATTATTTTGTTTGGAAGAGGTTATGGAAAAAAATTTATTATTTATTATTAATTTCTTAATCTCTCACTGACATTATGAGAACTCTAACCTTTAATGTAAGTAAATTTATTCTAACAAAATAAACAGAATCAGAATATAAAATTTAATTATTAAATTACTAAACATTCTCAAGAAATATTATTTGTTAATAATTTGCTAATAAAATATTTTTATAACTTGAGTCTTAGAATAAATATACTTCATAACAAGAAATATATAATTTTGTTAAAAAAAAAGTTTTGTTGAAAATTTCTTGAATTTTTTTTCCTTACAATAAATTTACTTAAAATTAAAAAAAATATATATCAGATATTTTTCTGAAAATCTTTTACAATAAATTTACTTCAGATAAATCTTTTCAATAACTATTTTTGTTAAAAAAAAATATATATATATATTTTTCTTAGAATAAATTTACTTCAAATAAATCTTATTAAAATATATTTATTGCTTAAATGGTTTTGTTAAAAAAATTTGCTTAGAATAGATTTACTGTAAATAAACCTTATCAAGAAATACTGTTTGTTAATTAAGGGGATTATTAAAATAGTTCTTAGGTTTTTTAAATTATTATTTTCTTAGAATAAATTTACTTAAGATAAACCTTATCAAGAATATTTTATAATTTTTAAAAAAATTTCTTAGAATTAATTTACTCGTATACTCCGTGTGAGATTAACTGTAGACATTTTATCATAACCATGTTTTAAACCCACCTTTTCCAAGGGTGCCAATAATTCCGGACCTGACTGTATTTAATAAAGACAGGCTTACAATGTCTTCAAAATGTCTGCAAACTGAAACCTTGAAAATAAACCTCGGAACCACGAGTTGTAAAAGTATTGGCACCCTTTGCCGCATCGTCCAGCTGTACTATTTTATATTATTGATGTGGAGACGTTTAGCCGGTGTGAAATTTCAGACACGCGTGTCACGTGTCTTTGTCAGGTGGAATTAGGGGAATGATTGAAAATGTGTGCATGAGGGACTGAGAGAGGAAAAGCAGATGAGGCTTTGGGCTTGTAACATGTGGAGGTTTTTATTGGCTGTTTAAGCTAATTTGTCAGGATAGAAGGAGGATTTGAACCTGGGGGATAGGCAGTGTACAACACACACACACACACACACACACACACACAAACACAAGCATCATACTCATAAACAGAACCACATTTACAGCGTGAACACTAGAGAATTCATATTGCACATGAACTCGACATCTGATGCACCACATTAAACCACAGAGAGCAGTTAAATGTAAATCTTATTAAAGAAGCGAACACGGCAGGAGACGGAGGGGAAGAGAAGAAAAGACAGACTGGGAGGCGAGAGCGAGGTAGAGAGGGGAAGCCGGCTGTTTCAGTTTTACTGTAGACACATGGTTTGCGTTTGGCATTTCACTCGTTCAGCATCCTTTTGCTTTTTTTTCTGAAATTAGCAGTCGCCTCCTAATTACACGTACGTGTTTACAGCCTCTATTTTGTTCTCAATAAGCCGGTTAATTGCCTCCGAGGTTTTCTGGGGAAGGGTTTTTTTATTTTGCGCAGGCTCTCAGATGAATAAACAGAACGTTTCAGTGTGGTTCAGGGACAGCGGCGTGGCGTAGCGTAGCGTGACCAGACGAAGTGGAGAGACTTATAAGGGCCGAGAAGCAGCAATGGCTAAATTAGGTCAGAAGTAAAAAGCTAAACAACTAATAAATCGAAACGGTGAGCAGAGGAGTGGAGCGGATTCTGTCAGGATGTGGAGTTTCTCATCTTCAGCATGGTTTCCTTTTATAACCGTCGTGTTAGGAGTGTTCATCACCTCCTGGATGGACGTGTAATCTTAAAGACATTTAAACAGCGACAGTAGAAGCAGGAGTTCAGTTAGGAGCTGTTAGAGTGCTACTTCTTGCACGGGTGCCAACAATTTTGAACAGCCGTGTTCAATTTATGCTGATGTCATGGAAATGCGATTAAAAGCGTCTGCCTTAAGGGCTCAATTTAATTCACTACAGTTGGGTTGCCAGACCTTAAAGGAAAAATCCACCCTAAACAGCTTGTATATTAATATTTATATAAAGTTGATGACATTTCGCTTTAAACTCCTTTGCTCGACATGTTGATCTGTTTTCATGTGAAAATGATTTCTTTCATTACCAGTGGGATTGAGCCCTCTAGCTAAAGAGAGCGATGCGGCGGCGCTTTAGTCTGGCCAGCTCGCTCATGTCCTCATCTGTACACTCCGCTCAAACAGATCAGCTTCCCAAGCTTCAACTTTCACGCTAATACCGCTCGTCATCTCGCACCTCGCTAACTAGCCGTAGTCTCTGCCATAACTCGTATAGCTGCATTGCATTCTGGGACTCTGAGTCCAAAGATTGGACTAACTTCTCCACTTCAACTCTAAAGCTGGATTTCTCGTTAATATTAGGTTGAAAATGGTGAGTGAGAAAGGATGTTTTGTTTTTAGGAGCTAACAGTGAAACCTGACCGTTATCCCTTACGATCATTTGAAAACGTTCTCGTATTAAACACCTAACTGCGCTAGCAATAACAATGTCCCGCTGTGACATCAGCGCGGGACAGAACTGCTAACAGGAATAACGGAAATGCAGCACCAACCAACACATTAGCTCCAGAATCACTAAACACATCACAGATATTTCAGTATAAATATATCTAATGTGTTCAGCGTGGACTGTTCCTTTAAAACTTCTGTCAAGTGCACAAACACAACAGGCTCCGGACCTTTAAGATGAGCTCATGGGATATTTTTCCTTCTTGATCCTGTTCAATGGCCATAAAAGGCTGAGTCCTTCCCTGGCTTCTGTGTATTTTGGTCCAGCAGTCCACGACAGATTTTGTGGTGAGCCGGGGTCAGCCGGGGTCGGGACACTCACACACAGCTTATTCAGTCCTGCAGCACGGAGCAGGAAGTGCTACGATTTCCACAAACACCGCGAGACGTCTGTTTGCTGTGTCATCCCTGATCGCGCGGCGTGCTGATTGGCTCTTCGCTACAGATGCCATCAGGAATCTATTTATAAAGCAAACACACACTCACTCTCATTCTCTCTCACACACACACTTATAAACAGTTTGCCCAGCCTTCTGACGTCAAAAAAGTGATTGTCCCAGTCGAGTTTATTTATTTTTCGGAGACGTCGTATCGTTTCACAGGCAGATCCCACAGCAAATATTGAAGTTTCTCTTTCTCTCCATCTCTCTTGCTTGCTCTCTCTCCTTCTTTGGTATACTTGCAGCCATCCTTCCTTTCCTTTCAGTCTTAAAGTTTGATGGCTGCTGACTGAAATAAATCAGTTTAGCGTTATTAATAACGGAGGACATAAGAGAACTCTTTTCTTAATGGTATGATATAAATGATGTTAATTAGCTATGATGTACTCTGTCTGGTGTTGGCAGGTTTAGTTGTGTGTGTGTGTGTGTGTGTTACAGTTATACAGTACCTCCACAGTAGATCCTATTCCGCAGAGTTCAGCACATTACCCAGCGTGCCATAGTGCTGGAAGAGATGTAAAGAGGGAATCAGACAGGAATCCTGAAAATCCCTGGAGTGCATTCCTACAGGATTCCTGCAGTAATGGAAGTGTGTGTGGGAGATGAGTATGTGGGAGTTTATTGTCTACCTGGCGCTCTGATTACAGTTTTCCGACCGGGTTCATGCGTCTGTTGTTCTCATTATAAACGGAATCTGTCCCACGACTCAGACAACCACTGTCCAGCCTTAAAAGAGCAGCATTTAATTTAAGTTACGGGGTCTTCGTGTGCTTATCGGAATTACCGTAAATACAAGTTACGAGCGTATCACCAACCCTCCGAAGTCATAAATAGCAGAGGGAGACCTGTATTTTTCTGTGATGCCCGAGTTGCTGAGTTGCTGAGCATTGAAAAATGGTGCTTGTCCTCCACAGAAGGTCATTTACAAGGCAAGAAGCTCTTGAATGTAGCATTAGACCTCAAGCTGCATCATGGGAAACCATTCTTGTACAGCGGCCTGGCCCAGCGCACCACATTTTAAACGAGTTCGTTATGGTGTGCTGGATGAAGTGTGATATATTGGACCAGGATGCCTCAGGATTCCTGGCAGCTTGAGCTCTTAAGGGACACTGCAGACCTTTATAGCCAAAGTAAGAGTTTTTCTCAGAGACTCTGCACTGATTTGGGTTTTGCAGAGCCGTACTGGGGTTGATTAAAAAAAACATAAATATAAAACAACATTGTACAGTGTGTCATATCTGCCATTTAAAAATACTCAAAAAAAAAAAAAAAAAAAAAAAAAAAAAAAAAAAAAAAAAAAAAAGAAGCCATATTTACCAGCATGCAGGATTAGTTAAATAATTTAATTCCACAGCGCTGTTGAATTCTGGATTCTGATTGGTCAGAAGGTGTTAATTAATTTTCTGTAACAGCAGCTCTGACAGTAGCGTAGGTTTATATTAATGCGCTCGTTCTAATACTTTATTGTTTCTATAGTAACAGTTAGTTTGTGTAATCGTTGATATGGTGAAGTTTTCTGTAAGGAAACGTTTATTTAACATTTATGGAAGGAGTCTCCAGTGTCAGCGCTTTGTAACAATCAGACATAAAGCTGGAACTTTCCTGAACGTTTTCCAACATCAAGTCAGAGTTGTTGTTGATTATTTTCCTATAACAGCAAGACACTGAGCGTTTTATTACTTAGTTATCAACCAAGAAGCAGAATAAATGAAGCACTTACTGAGGGACTGAGCTAAAAACTAGGTAGCGTCATTTGATTATTATTTGTAATTAGCAGAAGAGCTGACATGCAGCTTTGATGTAGTTGAGCTATTTTTGCTGATTTGTTTTCCCTCCAAGAGTTAGACAGATAAACTAACGGAATGTTGGATCTGTCTCTCGCTGCGTCTCAGACACAGCTGTGTGGACGCGAGCAGGAGAAAGTGCGTCTGGTTTCTATTTACAGCGCCGGGTCTAATATTAGCCGTGTTTAATGATCGCAGCTGTAAGGAGTCTTACACAAGGCGTGTTCACGTCATCACACACGATCACAAACCCGGCCCCACCTGTTGCTCACAGTGACCCCCTCACCAAAGCACCGAACGATCTGTCACGTTCTGGAAACGTGAGGCCTGCTTACTCGACCATGCTTCAGCTCGCGTGAGAGGAGCTGTGTGTGTGTGTGTGTGTGTGTGTGTCTCTCCAAGGCCCTGTCTCTCTGATGGTATTATCTGCCTACAGTGTTTGACAGCTGTTGTACCCAAACTGAGAGATGCATTTCAGTCGTGCGCCATTAATTTTCAACCCTAATCTCATGCACACCTGCCTTGATTATCCGTGACCTCGCATGTACACTGTATGTACACACATGTAGCTGGACGATATGTGCTAGTTTAGCTGTTTTGGCATGTGATTCAGCCAATTCAGTCCCGTATTTGCTGGGATTTATATTTCCATATTAATATTGGGTTCTGTGTTCCCAAAGCCTAATATTCCCAAAGCCCAATATTCCCAGGACTGTATGTACCCGAAGCCCAATATTCCCAGGACTGTATGTTCCCGAAGCCCAATATTCCCAGGACTATATGTACCCGAAGCCCAATATTCCCAGGACTATATGTACCCGAAGCCCAATATTCCCAGGACTATATGTACCCGAAGCCCAATATTCCCAGGACTATATGTACCCGAAGCCCAATATTCCCAGGACTGTATGTTTCCAGGTTACTTTGTTTCAAACTCTGTGGTCCCTAACACAAAAAGAAGACTAAAGTCAACACTCCTGTTATACTTACACACACACACACGCATTCCAATATTATGTTCCTTAAATAAAATCTGAAATTGTGTTCATTAGCTGTACATCAGTTAAATCCTTTGGAAGAATGTCAGATAGCGGTCACCTTTTTGGGTGTTTTGAGATATGACCTTTGATGACCCCTAGCGTGACATTAAGAACCCTTTTACGAGTTCGCTTCACGGCCGTGGGAAACGAAACAGACAGCTGTTCTGTTTGGGATAGAATAAGAAAACGTCTGCAGACTCGTTTTCTCATTAGATAAGCATAGATTAGATTAGCGTGGATTAGATTATGTCTGAGGTGCACAATAACAGCAGGGCAGGAGTCACGTGTTATTGTAATGGACTGCTGTATTTTTCTGGATAAGAAGAATCTCGCTAAGATTTTGTCCTGTTAGTGTTGTCATAGTTCAGCGCTGCATCATGTCGATCCTAATCCATCGGTCAGAGCTAGAAAGTCTGTGTATTATACAGCAATGTTTAATGTGAAAGCCTTTTAATTCACTCTCTAATTCTAATTTCTGTTAGCACTGCTGTGGTATTTTCAGTGCTAGCACAGAGCTAATGATTAGCATATCATGTAGGTGCGCTGATAATGGAGGTTTCGATTGTGAGCGTCACTTTATGTATCATCGTTGTATTTACTTTGTCACCACAGGTACTACTATGTTTGTACTGTAACTTCTAGAGCAGCACAGCGGCAGTAAAAACAGTTTGCTGTGTAAGTGGCAGGGCAAAAGAAAGATAAAAGAAGACGAGTGAATAATAGACAGTAGTAGACTACGCAGCATGTTGCTATATATTCTCCTGAAGCTTTTTAAGTGTAAGTGTGTGTGTGTGTTTTAACGCATGCCAGAGTGCTTGTATTTTTTAACAGGCTTTTTAAGAGAGCAGCTGTTGCGTGTGCAGCGTGTGTTTTCCATGCAGAGCCATTCTTCTGGTGGGAATGCGCTCCTCTCTGAGCAGCTGACGTCTATAGAAAGCTGCAGCCTTATTGAGAGTGCTTACTCTCTCTCGCAAACACGCAGACCCAGAATTTCTGTTAAAGTTTTTTTTTATTTTTTTTTATTTTATTACATAAACAGTCACAGACCATCGAGCTAAAATGAATTAGAAGTCAGGATCCTTAAGTAGAGTTCATATTAATGACTATTTACCTCACGATTTTCTCTCGTCACTGGCTGAAGCCAGAAAGCTATTTTGGTGGGAATCTAGTGATTAGCTAGCTAGCTAGCTTATTTGTCTTTTGTTCTTTTTTCTGTGAGTTAAACAATGTTTAAAAAAAAAAACAGCAGGCCATTTTTCATTCAATGTCGTTAATGCTACATGTTTAGAAAATTCCATAAAACAGTCCACTTTTGTCCTATTCACAACTTCAGCACCCCACATTTTCTCAAAGTTCTCAATATGTCAGAACCTATAAACAGTCGGTTAGCGGTTGAAGCTAAGTGTCATTATAGCGTCATTTTAGTCATCCAAAGTCTTATTTTTTGTAATTTACCAACATATCTGAGACAAATGTTGATCTTCCAGATTTCCTCTGTCACACTGTCTGTATAAAAGGCTTAATGGCTTTGAGCTAGCTTATTAAATCATTACCTTCAGTCACTAGCTCCATATGCTGTGTATACATATTGGCCAGTTGCCTAGCAACAGCATTCTCATGACTTTAACCACTTGAACAGCGATTGTTATCGTGTATTCGACTTCCAGTGTCAAAAATTATTCTAGCCATCTAGCGTATGGCTAATTTTTAATATAGCAGAGTTACGTTTATAGACGCAAATGTGTACTTGACGCAGACAGAGCGTGTTGCTAATGTTAGCAGAAACGACATGCTAGCTGTGTGTATGTGGTTTGATTGGCAGGACAGCATAGGAGTCGTCTGAAAACCATCAGAAAACGTATGACATGTTATTTTCCACGAGACCCGATCCATGTCGTTAAAAGAGAATTACAGGGTTTGTTTCTCCTACACACACACACACACACACACACACACACATACACACACACGCGTGGTCACACGTGTATACATATCCATCCAGAAACACACTTGTACAAACATACGGCAGCTAGCATCAAACTTGTACAGCTCATGCTAACTAAAGGGAACGCAGTATAAGATGAGGGATTTAAAGACATAAACACAACTGTACAGGCTTTATATGTAATTGCTATTAGTTGTGATGTCACACAAAGCTCCGCCCATATGTAAATGAGTTAACAGTTTAGAGCTGTGTGCATTTCACTTAACAATGATGCATTAAGTATATATTTTATTTACATCCCCAGTTTTATACATACATACACACACACATATACACACACGTATACACACACACACTTTTCAGCGTGTGTGCATGTATCAGCGGAAATCATTTCAGTATTTTAGTTGGGGGACTTTACTCTTTCATGTGCCATGTTCAAACTGGGTCGTGATTGGAGCCAGACGCTACTCAAGCTTTTAATAAAACCCAAACACACACACACACTATATGCTGTCCCGTCTCTATAGTTATAATTAGATGTCTTTATTATGGGGACAGATTTTGCCAGAATTCCAGCAGAACTGGGCCAGAGTCAACACACACACACACTCACTTCCTGGGGAGTTTTTGGGTGAGTTTATTCCTGAGGAACACTGAAATGTTTGTTTTTTTATTTCTTTTCCCTTGTCTGTTTTTTTTTTTTTTTTTTCTTATTGTGGTTTCGATCACCATTTTAGTTTTTTATTTGCCATTCTTTCTTCTTTTTTTCTATACTTTCAATTTATTGCTCATTTCTTTGTTTTTCTTTTCTTTATTTTCTTTGTATAGATTTTCAATTTTCTTTATTTTTTCTTTTCTGCTCGTCCCTCTCTTTCTCCAGACACACACCTATATCAACATTCACCTATACATGCAGTCACACACACACACACACACACACACACACACACACATCCATGTGCCTCCAGTTAGTCTCAATCAGTGTCCTGTAATCAGGAGCTGAACTTCAGACCCCATGATTAGACCCCACACACACACACACACACACACACACACACACACACACACACTCACTCTCAGTGATTATAGTGATTAGTGTGTCATGTTGATTGGATCTGACAGCATCAGTAATCATTCATCTCATGGTTTATTTTCTTTATTGTGCCCACTCTCACCTCGCTCAAAATCTTGTGTGTGCGTGTGTGTGTGTGTGTGTGTGTGTGTGCGCGTGTGCGTGCAAATTGTTGATATAAAAGTAGATGATATTCTACTTGGTACCATTTCTGATAGGGAAACACTCGGCTTTAGGGGTCTACCTAGAACCCTTAACGGTTCCCTCTGAGACACAACCAAAGAACCTTTAAGGGTTCTAAGTAACAGAGTTTTTAGGAAGGTGGTTCCAAGAATCAGCACGTTCTGAAATCACGTTACATTTATTAATGTTCATATAACTCTTCTGTAACAATTACAGCTGACAAAGTTCCAGAAGCTAATAATAAGCTAGCTAATAATCGATGTCACAATTTAGCTAGCTAGGGCTAGTCTCTTAAAAGGACAATGTAAAGACAGAGTCACCATGGCAACTGGAGAAATGCTAGTGAACTACTGAAAAAGAAAAAAAAACCTTAGTAAAGCTAATTTTACGGGAGACGTTCTAAGAGCGTTGTGAATCTCAGCGTTTTTAGAATGTTGTAGGAATGTTCTGTCTGTAACGTTACACCCTAAACTACCTTTAAAGTATTACGCACGTTACTGAATGTTCTGATAACATGCTCTGTTAGCTAGAACAACAGTTAGACTTTAATAACAGTGTTTTTCTCTGTGTGTGTGAGCTCTGAGAACATTTCAGATTGCCTAAACTCAGTCATATTAAATCTGGTGCTGTGTTTATTTACAGAGGTTTAGATAAATAGTGTGTATCTTTGGCTCTGTGTGTGTGTGTGTGTGTGACGGAATGTCATTGCTGATTGCTGCACTATCCTTGCCAAAACTGCTTTAGAGACGATAAAAGAGACTGAAAAAAGAGTGTACGAGTGTGTGTGTGTGTGTGTTTGGTAGACAGAATTGTGGTGGGTTTTAGAACCACATCACAGACATTGTGAGTTTCAAACCAGTATGGGTTAATGGTTACTCTGTGTGTGTGTGTGTGTGTGTGTGTGTGTGTGTGTGTGTGTGATATGGAATGATGGTTTTTGGGAAGTGATCTTTGATACTTGGAAATGTTACATGATGCAAGTCTGAATCATCATTTCCCACTCACCCCTCTGTCTTTTACTTTCTGTCTCTCACTCCCTCTCCCTCTCTCTCTCCTCACAGTTCCTAAGAAGCTCCTGCAGGATTCAGTTCAGACCCCCTCATTTGCTCCGCCCCCTTCCCAACCCCATGACCCCAACGTGGTGGGAGACAGCGCGCCCCCTGAAGGGAACCCGTCCGTGACCTCTGACCCTGCACCAGGTAAGGACTGTGACCTTGTGTAAACTCTGACCTTTTCCCCGTAGTAAAGGTTCCAGCTTTAACTTCGACTCCAGATCCACGAGCACATCCCTATACACAGATCATACACATACGAACATGTGCTAGTCACACACTTAGACGATATCAGATTATAACTTTCACACAGCACAACACACACACACACACTGCATGAGTATTTGCCACCACTATAGAGACATGTTACACATACAAACAAGATCTGTTCGCTTCTCTTCAACGTAAAACACCACTCTGTGTGTGTGTGTGTGTTAGGGAAGTCTAAGCGAGGCAAGTCTGGCCCTGACTCAGAGGAGAAAGTTCAGTCTGAAGACCGACACGGAGAGGAAGCAGAGAGAGAAAGAGAAAGAGACAGCCATACAGAGGCATCGCCCAGAGACCCAAATCCTGCCATCAGCACCGTGTTCAGAAAAAAGATGGCGCTCATCAGCAACGGCCTCGCTGCCTACATCTACATCACTGGTAATGTACACACAACGTTCATATAACGCTTCAACAACTCTTTCTAGCTTTGAAAAAAATTCCATAATTCAGTATCTGTTTTGAGGTAGCGATGAAATAATTCATGGTTAATCTATAGCTAACATTTACAATCTCAAACTATTTCATCACATTCTCTCTTTTCCTAGAGTTTAAC
>CM040483.1:2181522-2191992 GCA_022758105.1 Pangasianodon gigas
GGGTGGGTGTTAGTTAGGGAGGGGGGTAGATAGGCAGGGAGGGAGGTACCTCCCTCACTCTCTAGCTTCCCTTCATACCTACCTCTCTCCTGCTCTAGCTTCCTCCCTCCTAATCTATCTCTCTCCCTCTCCCACCCTCTCTCTCCCTCCCTCCCTATCTTTCTGCCCACCTACCTACCTATCCCCCCCACAACAGACAGATAGAGGCAGACAGATATAGATGGAGAAATAGATACAGTAATAGGGAGGAAGATGGGGGTGGGGGTGGGGGGTTGGTAGATAGAGAGGGAGGTACCTCTCTCACTCCTTAGCTCCTCTTCATACCTACTTCTCTCCCTCCCTAGCTTCCTACCATCCTCCCTCCCAAGCTATCTCCCTCCCTCAAATACACAAACATTTATATAGCTGTATAATAGTATATAGATGGGAGAAAAGAATACACACCTTTCCTACCTGTTGACGTTGTGTGTGTGTGTCCACAGAGCACCCGGAGCGCTGTGCGCTGTACTTCATGTGTGGTGTGTGTGTCGGTCTCTTCCTCACACTCTTCGCGCTGGTGGTGCAGATCTCCTGCCGGACGGAGTGTAAACAGCGGCAAGCCGTTGCTAAGAAACGGCCTCGCCCGGCCGACTCGGACTCTGATTCCGACTCGGATTCGGACTGGGACTCTGGCTCGGACCTGTCGTCACGGCGACGGCGGCGCTTTGAGCGCACGCTAAACACAAATGTGTTCACCTCGGCTGAGGAGCTGGAGCGAGCACAGCGATTGGAGGAGCGGGAGCGAATCATCCGTGAGATCTGGATGAACGGACAGCCTGATGTCCCGGGAACACGCAGCCTTAACCGCTATTACTAAAAACACACACACACACACACAGCAGAATACTGTGGATGTTGCTGGGATCTGTAGTCTTTACAGAGGACACCACCACAAACTGTACCCTCCCACTGAATGTGTGTGTGCGCCTGCTAACACTTAACCTTCACTGTGCTGAGGTCAAAGGTCATGCCAATATGACCACCTCCCTGGAATGTAGCCCAAGTGGAGGCTAACAGCTAATAATCCTAGCCATAGGCAGCTCTGAAAGACTGAATAAGCTTTAAGGAGCTCCAGCATTCTGATTGGTCCATTCCTTCTGCCTGTCAAAATGGGAGGCGGGACTGTAGAGGACAAGACCAAAGGCAGTGACCAGGTCTAAAGACTGTTTCTAACAGGAACACTCTGGTAGAAATGATGAATTTTACCCATCAGCCCATCTCCTGATGAAGATCTTAAAAGGGTCATTAATTCAGAAGGAGCAATTTTGAATTTTTTTGTCTGCTAGCTGGCTCACTAGCTACTAATACGACAGGATGTATGACAGTACGTTTCATGCTGGAATGCACCTTCTAATACAACCTCGGTGAAATGGTGCTGCCTTTGAACTTTATCTTAAAAAAAAAAAAAGAAAAAAAATATATATATTATATATATATATATATATATATATAGAAATGCTTAGAATTCATCTCAGCCCTTATAAAGTATATATTTTGAATATTTAATATTTTTTATTGTTTTGTTCCCTGGATAGTTATGACATATTTTTATACTGTGGCAGCGTTTTTTTGGGGGGGTTTTTTGAGAGTGTGTGATAGCTCAGGGATGTAATCCGAGTGTTTCCATGTAAAACAATTCTTAAGATTTTATCCTACAAAACGGGATGTGCTTTACTGCAAAACGTTCTGAACCATAAACCTCAAAGAGGTCGTGTTTTTCGCACGTGAACAGGACGTTTTATGCAAAACATGTCACGTGCCTTATTCAGAACGGAGGACGCCAAATATCGTAACATTGCCTGCACTCGCACCGGGAGCGACGTGACAAAGCGGCCGGAAGTTTGACGTTTTCAACCAGAGCCGGCGATTTCCTGGCAACAGTAAGGGAGCAACTGTTAACAATGCAAAGTGGGTGGGGCTAGTGATGTCACAAGTTGAGTGAAATTGATTTTTACGTAATTGAAAAGCGAAGCAATTCGGCAACTACCAACAGGCGTGGTACGGCGGTGTGGTTCTGTTTCCCCGAGCGTGAAACGTTCTCTGTTCCACATATTTGACTCGCTCCGTTACTACAAGCTTCGATTGTTTGATTTACGCAAAACATCAGTGTTTTCAACACTCACTCAAACCTTTCAGCCTGTAAAAGCATGAAAGCAGAAATCACCAAGAGTTAAACATTGTTTTGGGGTCATTTATACACACACTTCTGTCCAGAATTTTATTTTTTAGCAGGAAGACAGTTGATTTGCGGTTACATGGGTGGATTTATATACGCTCTGCACCTAGCTTGTGTGAATATCGCACTAGCCTGGTGGAACCAGTGAAACCATGGCAACGGGATAAAGATAGTACACGCCCACAGGTGATCGGCGAAGAGCAATTGGAGAGACGTGAGGTGAAAAATCGCTGTGATGTGAGCGCAGGGTTAGAGAGCATGAGCAGTAACGCTGGTACAAGGTTAGCGTGTTGCTAATTTGTTTTTTTTTTCCTGTTCTTGCTGTTTTACTGGTGGAGTGTCGGGGTGACTTCTGAAATCTGTCAGGGAATTTTCCGCCTGTCTGGTTTCTTAGATGTTCACTTGCACTCTAGATATTTCTACCATAAAATATCAACATGACACTAATTGTAATCCTTTCATTTCAACAGTCACTCAGCTTATAAAGGGAATGCTACGAGTTGATTTGATTGGATATTGTAATAGCATGCTTAACCACACCCCCTTAACTGTTTGTTCAAACTCCGCCCCTCCCTTTTCTTTTTTTTTTTTTTCTTTTTTTTTTTTATTACACAACTGCAGTGAGAATACCGAGCATATTTCTGCCAGCAGCACGATTACATTCTGCCTTTTTGTTTTTTTTTCCTTTTGGATCTGAGTTCAGTCACATCACCTGAGTAACACATCGAACGTGCTACAATATAAACAGCGACTCTAATACAACAAGTGTATTTCACCTTTCGTTTTTTCATTTTACTTCCTGGTTGATGAAGATATGCAAATGCAGTCCTCATATGAGGTGACGTGGTGTGCGAGTGTATTTAACAGGAGTGTATATATTCAGACTGTTTTAATGCCTTATTAACTTCCCAGCAGAAATTTTTATCCATGAGAGAATAGATGTGACTGAGGCTGTTTTTCCACTGCACGTTTAACACGAGAGAAGCCAAAGAAACTTGAACGACACGTGAAACAGTTATTGTGGGCATTTCCATCCATTTTTTATGGAAATATTAAAAAAAAAAAAAAAACATGAATGGATAAACCTGAATTAAAAAAAACATTTACTGGGATTCAAAAGCTGGTTAAAGATGAGTATTGGAAACTTTTTTTTTCCCCCCAAATAACTGATGATAAATGATGACGAGGTTACGCAGGTCACGTGTTGCAGCGATATATCTACATATAGATAAACATAAACATGGACATTATGGATTGTTAGGATGAAAAAACTACGTTTTTTTTCTTGATTTAAGTAACAAATGCAACAGCATCATCAAAAGCACTTACTGAAGATGAATAAATGAGCATAAATGTTAAGTCTGTCCATTAAACTGCTGTTTTTTCCTCTTTTTTTCGTACACAGGCGAAAAAACAGACGCAACGTGCACTTTCTGTATTGTAGACTTTTCTCACTCATCACTTTTACATCATCTTCAGCATTTTCGCATGACTAGTTTATGGAAACAGCTTCAGTCGCATTTTGTTTTTGTCACTTTTTCAGAAATTCAGCTACTGATGGCAACAAAACTCATCATTTCAGTGTGCAACATCATTTCAGTGCGCCAATATGGAAGGCTTCCATATATGGACTCAAAGACACACCCACGTTCCCATCTATGGCCTTAAATACACTCCCCGCCTCAAAGCCACTCTCATTTCCATACAAGAAATCAGACACCTGCTGTTATGCATAACCAATCAGCAATGAGCTGTAATCTTAGCCTCGTACCTGCATCACATGAAGTCCTGCTGGTCCCGAGCTTGAGCAGGTACCAAAAAGCACACGGCTGGAACCGTTGGTACTGGACTAGGATTAGCCGGCGATGGGGAAAAGCACAGATCCAGTTGTCCAGCTGTGACGCTCACACTTTGTGTAGTGGAAAAAAGGCCCAAGGAGTAGCTGAAATTCATAACATCACACAAATATTAATTAAAAATCATAAATTTAAATACAAAAAGTACCTCTTATTAGGAGCTGCTGATATAGCATAAATAAATAAATATATATATCATTTTGTCACACAAATAATGGATTGGAAATTATATTTTTATAGAATATGTCCTGCCACCTTTGTGCACTACCTGGGTGTTATAAAGCATTATTTCACACCATAATGTAGTTTAGTAATGAAATATCAACAATTAGCTTTGAGGTTTAAGTCTGAATCAAGCAGAAGTGCCTTTTTTTTCCTTTAACAAAGAAACTCAGGAAATATAAATGGTGGTTTAGGGAAAAAATAGATCATGACAATCTGAGTAACACAATAAGCAAATGTTCACGTTCTCCATCACCAATCAGCTTGATGTCTGAGAGCCACGTTATTTTTCAGGTATCTGAATGAAAACTGCAGACGCTCGTCTGCGTCTGTGTGGATAAACTCTCTGCTGGGATGCTTAAGGGGTTTCGACTTCACATAAGCACAACAATGAAGTAAACCAGATTCCTCACAGTTTGCTGTAGTTCTTACTGCTTTAAAGTAGTTGTTCATATGAATTGCAGATGGCTCTCTAGTGGACAGGTAGTGCACCAGCTAGGCTGAAGAAAGCTTTTTTCCCTTAACATAGCGCTCTAATCCAGGAAGTATGGAGCTGGAAGGAGCTCTGTACTGGAATATATATTATTATTTTATACCGTAGGCCTATAGAGTGCACTAGGAACCATCTGGGAGTCAGAAATAATGTCCAGAATCTGTTTTTGTACTTGCAGCCAGTGCCTTACATGCATTAACCAAAATGTTTACCTGTGCTTGGAATAAATTTCAAATAAACTCAGAGCTTTTTGTGGTGTCAATTTATTATTATTATTATTTTTATTTTTAAGCTTAGCATGCCTTCTGGTGGTGAAAAAGCATATTACACATACCACTTTATAACGCACCAAGAGGCAGACTGATTTTTAGTGTTATGTTAAAACGTGTAATAAATTAAAAATCCATTAAAAAAACATTTAAAACGGGAATCAGTGGTTTATTCAGTGTTGCTGTTTCTCAATATTGGCGAAACCTGTTACTGTTCAGTTAGCAGTCAATTCTAAGTGTAATTTTAGTCGTATTTAGACTTTTTTTTAGTATTTTACCAACACATCTGAGCTAATTGTTGATATTCAACAGTTTTGTCTCATGTCCACTGTCTCTACGTTGTTACATTGTCCTATAAAGGTAAATATGTACTAGCTAGCAAAACAGCAGACGCTAGGTGCCGCATTAGCCGGTGTTGCTAGCCTCGGTGCGTCCGCCATATTGGAAAGGGACAGATTTTAATTGTAACTCAATGCGAGACTTTGTAGACATCCGGGAAATAAACTAACTCGCTTTAAGTTTTCAGAAGCAGTCCTATTATCAAAAGCATGACTTTGTTACTTATATAGGTCATAAATTTCTGTGTGGTTTAAATAAATAATATATATGCACTGTAAATATTTTCACTGAGCTTAAAATTAAAAAGTGAGTGTGTAGTCAACTAGAGTCCCTCTCGTAAAACGAAAGCAGACACTTTGTTGAAACTTTACACCTGTTAAAAACGACTCATTCTTTTTTTTAATTTTTAGAGCAAATTGAAATCGATGCGCTCGAATTGAAAAGGTGACCCATCCAAGATGGCGTCGCCGTTAACATGTCTGGTTTTCTCGAACGTACGCATTCTCTATTTCCGTTTGACCGCACAGATAGGTTTACATTCACCATGGAAACCGCTACTATGGCTACAACGGGTGACACAGACACTAGCTAAGATAGGTTAGCGTGGATAAAAAGTCTCAGGGGAGTCAGGGGATTTTTTTTTAATTTTAAGAGTAATTGCAGCGAAAGTGACATATTAAAAGTATTTACATGAATTTTTTAAAAGATTAGAGGTGTATAATGTCTGTGAATACAGCGCGCGAGCTTCCGTTCCTGCCAGGAAACACATTCCGGGACACAACGGTGAGAAAGTTTACACACAACTAAACAAATAACAGAAGAAAGTCACACTAATTCTACTTTTATAGACAGGAAATTGAAAATAAACTCTCCTTTGCATATCTTAACATTTAGAATGTAGACAAACAAGTTAAAAAAAAAAAAAACAAACAAAAAAAAACAAAAAACAAAAAAAACCGAGATCCATATTTTGGATATTTTACGACAGATGAAAGATATTTTTACGACAGATGAAAGATATTTTACGACACCTAAATTTAAAAAACGCATGAGGAAGAAAAAAACCCCTAAAATCCAGCTCACTAAATATTATTCAGTAACATAACAGTTATCACTAACTCATAGTGTGTACTACATATTTTGCCTGTTTACCTGTAAAAGAAAGAAAAAGAAAAAAAAAAGTTATTGTAAGAATGTCATTTATTTATTAATTAAAATGTTGACATTTATGTGTTCTTTTAATAATAAACCCTGTCTGTTCTCCATTTTGTCTAACTGTAATCCTCATCCTAATCCTAGAGGTGCATCGAGACTGGGATGCGGTCATTTTACGCTCTTTAGTGCGGGTGCGAGCGGTCAGATATGAAGCTGGCGGAATAAAAACTGGCACCTTTATTAACCCATTAATGTACTTGGTGCTTGAGCGGCACCGTGTGATGCTTTCATTCTTAGTAACTGCTTTTTCCTGGTTAAGCCGATTTTGAGGTCTTCGGTCGTGCTGCAACCAAAGACCGTCTGACGACAAACTTCTGTCAATGTAACAAACTCTCGAATAAAATCGCAGAGTGCGAGCGCTGCTACGACACCCGTCTAAAATCCACCAATGGTAGAACGGCGTAAGATGACATCAGACTCACAGGAGAGCGACGGATACGGTACGGTAGTGTCGATTAGAGCTGGACGATATGATATCGATATTGTGATAAATTATGTCATGATACATGATACTCTTCTGAAATTGTGATATAATGTTATCCATTTTTAATTCATTAATTTATTTAGTTTTTAAAGAACAGTTACAATCCCAGGAAGCAGATTTGCTGAAGTTTTCTGTCTGAATCTTTAAAATTGTAAAAATCCTTTAAAAATTGGTCAGATTTTTTTTCCCCGTGTGTTATTATTTTTTAATTTAATTTGTACCAAAATAGCATCAAACAACTTTTTAAAGGTTTACTCCTAAATGAAACACTACTGTTTGTTAGGAAATCTATACATAGTGATCAAATCATACATCAATGTATAAAATGTCCGTAAATATCGTGAGGATATTTATGATATCGCCCAACAATAGTGTTGAGGACAAAACACAAAGAAATTCCTTATTACCTCAAACTCACTTTGAAGAACGTTTTCTGCGTGAGCCGATTGCGCTGATCAATAACGTAAGCAGAACGTAGTGATTTTCTTCAATCACAGGTCTATCGTAAGAGGATCTTACAATAAGGATCCTATAATCTTCATCCTCTAATCTATAATCTATAAATAGACTGCACAAGCAGGATTTATTTTTATTTATTTATTTATTTATTTTACAAACAATCCCACGCACTCACCTTCCGTCCTAAATTTACATTTTCATCCTAAACTTTAATCCCTGCAGAAGTCGGCCTTCCACAGAGCGCAGACTTTATCCTATAAGAATGGCTACGCGCTACCCATCCGGCCCAAAGTGGGGATCGGACAGCAGCCTTTAACCTCAGAACACCTCCTCCATAACGAGATGAACCAGCTCTCCATCCAGACATCCATCACCTCACGTGACACGTCCACACACGCTCCTCCAAGCGACTTCATCCCGGCCCACGTCGCCTACGACAAGAAGGTAACCATCACTTCATTCCAGCTTTCCTGTAAGTTCATCCCAATTAATCCAGCGCTCCTGAACCGGACCTTTTAAACGTTCATCATGTGAGAAATTCACAATTCCTGAATGACCTGAACCTGTAACACTCCGTGACCTTCGCCCCCTCTCTCTCACCCCAGGTTCTGCGTTTCTATGGCTACTACCAGCAGGAGGTGCTGGACTCACCGGAGGAGCGCTGGCGCGTGCGTCCCGTCGTGTTTTATTACTACCTGGAGGACGACAGCATGTGCGTGATGGAGCCGGAGGTGGAAAACTCGGGAATGCCGCAGGGGAAACTGCTCAAACGCCAGCGGCTGCCCAAGAACGAGCGCGGAGAACACTACCACTGGAAAGACCTGAACCTCGCTGCGGACCTGCGCGTGTACGGCACCGTGTACAGAATCACACACTGCGACGCCTGCACCCAGGTACACACACTTCAGACCGAACACATCAGGGCAATCTTGGACAGCCTTCTTTTTTTTTTTCTTTAATGCAAAGCTAAATGTGTGTGTGTGTGTGTGTGTGTGTAGGAGTTCATGGAGAGTCAGGGGATAGCCCTGAACGACCCAGAACCGACCCCCAGTGACCCCTACACGACCCGCCGAGCTCAGCCCGAACGCACTTTCATTACAGCATCAGAATATGACCACCTCAAACAGTTCCTCACTATGGACCGCAAGGTAACACACACACACACACACACACACACACACACACACACACACACACACACACACACCCACCCACCCACACACACCCAACAGTTACCAGACTGACCACTGCAGGGGACCGTTAACATAAGCTGGGAGGGCCTCTACTACCCAAGCCCTTCTGTCTGTCTCTTTCTCTCTCTCTCTCTCTCACACTCACACAGGAAATTATAAACATGTGCTCCGACACTCGGACAGATGTATATTTACAGTTGCCTTAATGTGATCCAAATCCATTCGAACCCAAACAACTTTCCAAATATCAATAAACAACAACCACAACAACATTAGCAACATCAACAATAATGGCAACAAAAACATCAACAACAATAATGGCTCATTGTCATTTATCACAATTAAAATGCACAATACAGACACGGAACAACAAAAAAATTAATTATTTGCACTGATGCTGCTGCACCAGCGCCACCTAGAGGCGTTCCAGTTACACACCGCGTCTGTCTGTTAACAAAATACACAAATTAAGAGAACTATTTAGCATTTTTAAATAGTCGCTCACATACAAACAGCGTCTGTTTTACAGAATTTACTGATCGGATAAAAACCAAGAGACGGCAGGAAAGTTTCAGTCCATAACTTTCCTAAGATAATGTGGAGCATAACTGGTACTCGTGTACTGGTAATAAAAGTTTAAATGCGCGCGCGCGTGTGTGTGTGTGTGTGTGTGTAGGTGCTGCGGTTCTTCGCTCTGTTGGATGACTCAGACTCTCTGTATGGTGAGAAGAGGCCTGTAATCATACAGTATTATCTGGTGGATGATTCGGTGGAGATCCGCGAGGTTCGGGAGCCCAACAGCGGCAGAGACACGTTTCCCCTGCTGCTGCGGAGACAGAGGATTCATAAAGACATCAAACCCGCCTGCCGTGAGACTCTCTCTCTCTCACACACACACACACACACACACACACACACACCCCTTAACCCCTTATCTCGATTTTCTGCCCACACCGAGTGTCAGAGACAACCACATCAAACCTGACGAGCTCAGAGAATTCACACACACACACACTATCGCACACCAAAAGAATCATATGCATGCACACAATATCACACACCATCTACCACACACTAACACACACCAGTATAATAACATGCATGCAAACACAAGCCAACACAGGAGGAGGCTAGGAGAATAAAGTGCAAGCATACACACACACACACACACACACACTATCACACGTAATCTACCACACAATCTAACACACTAATACAACAGCGTGCAGTCACACATAATCTACCACACAATCTAACAAACACCAATACTATAATGTGCATGCACACACAATCATACACACACCGATACAATAACGTGCAGGCATATATATATATATATATATATATATATATATATATATATATATATATATACACATACACACACACACACACACACACACAGTCTAACACACTAATACAACAGCGTGGAGTCACATACAATCTAACAAACACCAATACTATAATGTGCATGCACACACACTAACACACACCAATAGAATAATGTGCACACAAACACACACACAATCACACAATCTAACACACACCAGTATAACGTGCATGCACACACAATCTAAAACACACTCACACTCTCTCTCCCTCCCTCCCCCCCTTTCCCTCCCTCCCTTTCCCTCTCTCCCTCTCTCTCTCTCTCTCTCTCTCCCTCCCTCTCCCCCTCTCTCTCCCTCCCTCTCCCCCTCTCTCCCTCTCCCTCCCTCTCCCCCT
>CM040483.1:2192092-2221777 GCA_022758105.1 Pangasianodon gigas
CTCCCTCCCTCCCTCTCTCTCCCTCTCTCCCTCTCCCTCTCTCCCTCTCAGAGCCGTTCCCTAGCTGTGTTCTCGAAGTGTCTCCACATGAGGTTGACGAGTATTACTCTCCAAAGGACTTCCGGGTCGGGGAGAAGCTGAGGCTTATGGGAAAGCACTTCCTGCTGTATGACTGTGACGAGTTCACCCGGAAGTACTATGAGCAGCATCACCCTGACATCCTGCTCAAGCCCCTCCCACTGGAGAAAAGGCCTGAGCAAGTGTGCAAGAGGGTAAATAAGATGAATAGTTGTTAAGTATAGACTTTTTGGCAAACTATGTGCCATAGTTAATACTGTGTTCCTTTTTATGTCCCCACACACACACACACACACACACACACACACACACACAGGCGATCCCGCCATACAACGGCTTCGGGTTGCTTGAGGACTCTCTCCAAAACTGTCTGACTTTGATTCCTAAGCCGCCCAAGAAAGACCTAATAAAACTGCTGGAAAATGACCACAAAGTGCTCCGCTACGCTGCCAGGCTGGTGAGAACACACACACACACACACACACACACACACGCGAATCTACCTTGCCCTTGCTACACTGTAAAAATCTCTCTGCCTGCCGCAGGACTCCCAGAATCCTCAGGACGAGGGCCGTCGCTTCATCCTCTACTACTTCCTGTCTAACAACATGATCAGCATCTTCGAGAAGTCCACGCGCAACTCAGGCATCATCGGAGGAAGATTCCTGGAGAAGACGCGCATTCCCAAACCGGGAAGCACGGTGGAAAACCCGGAGTACTACGGACCAGCTGATTTTGCCATAGGAGCCACGGTGGAGGGTAACCACGTGGGGGTGTGCTGTTATAGGACAATAATCAACAACATGGTGGTGTGATGAAGCAGACTCACTGGTACCATCCTGAAGTTGATTATTTTTCCAATAACAGCATGGCCTAAGTTGTTTTATTCCTCTTACACCACAGCAATTTGCCAACGATTACAATTTTTAAAAAACTTATTAATGAATGAACCTAAAACTTTAAAGTTACAGCTTTGCCTCTGACTGTTACAAAGCTCTGACACTGGAGACTCCTTCCATAATTGTTAAAGAAACCTCTCTACAAAAACTTCACCATACCAACCATTATGTTTTTTTTTTTTTTAATTCATTTTATGCCTCAGTGTTTGGATGGCGGTTCGTTCTGACGGACGCTGATCAGTACGTACTCGATCACCTCGAATCGGTGGCAGAACAGGAGCGAATCCCGGAGCAGACCCTCTCCTCACTCCGCCGAGCTCTGGGGAAGAACGAGGCCCCGAGCCTGAACCCACCCTCAGGTACACTTGCCTCAAAACGTTCTTCATAATAAAGAACGAACGATCAGTCTTCAATCCATCATATCTGACTCGGCACCATGTTAGCATGATCACAGGAAGTCTTTCTCTTTCCAGATACAGAGCTTACACACTCACCCTGAAGACCGCAACTACAGCGTGGACACGTCTTTGATCTTTTTCAAAGTATTTAGCCTCCTGCATTATCAACTTTTCTGTGTTCTGACAAAATGATCTCCAGTTTTGCAATTTTCATACCTGCGGGAACCAAATACGCATTCTTCCCTACATTCATTATTAAACGAAACGCGCATTGCCTTCTTTACACACTTACAGTACAATAACATGCATGCACACACAAGCTAACACACACACCAAGAGAATAAAGTGCAAGCATACACACACACACACACACACACTATCACACACCATCTACCACACTACACTCTTCAGTTTTAACTCTTTAGCGACAGAAATGGTCCTGTAGTATATTCCTGTGGAAATAAAGCCACTATGCTTGTGATCTGTGTGTTGGAAATCAATAGAAGGTCTGTAGACGGTTCTTTACTGTATCAGATACGCAAGGAACAAAACACCTGTAATCAGTTTCAAGTTGCTGTGGCATAAGAGGAATAAAACACTTCAGGATGTGCTGTTTCAGTAAAGTAATCAACTCTGGTGTGGTAACGTGTGACCGCGCTTCATCCCAGCACCTCGCTGATTATTTTCCTGAAGGGTTTTATTCCTCTTATGGCACAACAATTTGCCATTTGGAGCGTCTGCGAAACAAGTTCGTTCCTGTTCTCGCTTACGTTATAGCAGCTGTACACAGTCTTTCCCTCACCAGCCTTCTTAATGTTCCATAAATGTTAAACAAACGTCTCATGACAGAAAACTTCACCATATCAACAATCTGTCTTCGTTTAGTTCGTACTGTAGACTGAGAACGGATCAGAACGAGCGCATTAATATAAACCTGTGAAAATGAATCAGCACCTTCCGACCAATCCGAATCGAGAGTTCAGCAGCGGTGTGGTGGAGGCTATAAACAGGAGATCTTGAGACTAGGGTTTAAACCTGTCACCAGTCCGGGATCTGATCAGAGAGGAACATTCACCCAAAGCCACTGATTCAGCAGAACATGTGGAGCTGTTTAAATGAAATACCTGGATTTAATGAAGTACAGAAATTTATACGTACACAAATATTAATGGTGTCTTTTTTTTTATTCTTCTTAAGCACTGCACTAGAACTACAAGACTAACACATACACAACCTGCATGCCTACACTTTCACAAACATTCACAAACATACAAACATGGGTACTAAACTGTTCCTTTCCTTTCTCTCTTGTTTTGCACCTTTATGATGTGTATTTCACCTGGAAGTGAGTGTGTGTGTGTGTGTATTTCCGTGTGTGTATTTCCAGGTGCATTATATGGACTGAGTAAAGCTTGGTGTTAATTCACACTGCACACACACTTCACAGCTAAAACAAACACTGAAGGTGGACACTTGTTTACTTTAGCACCATTTTTGTGGAGTGTAGATCAAATCTAACAGCAAAACATGGCTTTTTAGACACAATGGCTAAAAAACAACAACAATAGCAACAACAACAACAGAGCAACAGATGGACTAGTCATTAATTTCACACCTGAGTGATGTGCATGGTCCAACTTCCTGTTCCATTCCCTCAGTTAAAGGCAAACATTCACATGGACATTGCAGGTTATTTATCAGTCTGTTAGTGAAGTTGTGTGTAAATGATATCATAGACAAAACTGCACTAAAGATTCCTGTCATATTTGCAAAAGCTTGTGTACAAAACACTTGATTTTTGTTCGTACTCACGCGCGTGCATGTTGCCAAACGCCGATCAATTACCAGGTGCGCGCACAAGCACAGGTGCGGCTGATTTACATTTAGCCACGCCCACAAAACTCCCTAAAAGGCTAAAGTCACGGCGAGCTAAAGCACAAAAGATAAGGTTGAAAGAGCGCCTCCTAATGACCCGGCCTGTACTGCGCATGCGTGATGGCTTTACGGAGCGACTCATTATTCTGCGCATGCGCAAACGCAAACAGCGTTACCAGAGTTCAATATTCGTGTTTTTGGCGCACAAATGTGACGCAGTAAGAACTTTTATCATAACAAAATGTGTCATACAGTTAATAAGTCCAGTACTGTAAACAGTATGGAGTATGGTGGACTAAATCTCCTCCACTGTGATTCCTTAAAAATACATTTAAGATAAAAAGATTTTTTTTTGTCTAGCTCTTAATTAATAAGGAATATTATTTATAAATGTATTTTATACCCAAAATGAGTGGTGTGCAATTAAAAAAAATAAAATAAAATGAATAAAATCTGTATATAAAACTGCAGTAACTCATCGAACAATTACAATAAATGATTACGATACGCATTGAAACCGATCAGTGGAGATGACTGAGTCTCCTAAACGCTCCTGTGGATGATTTACCAGTAATATTTTTTATGTAAGGAAATTATCGTAAGGAAATCCCAACTAGGTGTTAAATAAGAACATATTTATTTATCATGATTTGTGAAAACCAGGTCACATGCACCAAAGAAACACATTATTCACAATTTTTCCATTCTCACAACTGCATAGTAAAAATGTCCTAACAGTAGGGTGTGTGAACAGGAGGAGTGGACGTGGATGTCGTTTGGATGTCGTGTGATTGGAAATTTTTCAGATTTCAGATATCAGACCTCAGATTCCCAAACAGCCAGAACTGTGAGGAATATCCCAGAGCAAAGCCACAGATCTTACTCAAACACTTCAATTACCAAAGACAGTGATTTCCCTTTTTCCACCAACGTGAACCAGCCTGCATCTGCATCAAAGAGCCAAATTATTCCCTAATTACACCACAGCGCTGTTGAACTCTGGATTCTGATTGGTCACAAGCTGTTGATTAATTTTCTATAACAGCGGTTCTGACAGTAGCGCAGGTTTATATTAATGCTCTTGTTCAAATACTTTATCGTTTCCATAGTAACAACTCATTCACAGGGACTTGTACGACAGACGCTACATATAAACATTCATGGTTATTTAACACTTATGGAAGGAGTCTCCAGTGTCAGTAAGCTTTCAGACCCAGCAAAGTCTTCAGGACAGAGGGATTTATGCTTTGTGGTTTCTCAGTAACATGACAAGCTGCATTTTTTTTGTCTTTTTAACTTCAAGAAAGAGAAAAAAAAGAGAAGCAGGTGAGCCACAACAGGAACTAACTTGTTTTGTGGACGTTCCACAACAATCAGTGTAAATATAAAAGGATAAATAGTATGACATGCTGTTCTTTAATAAATAATTTAATTAAAAAAACCCTCAGGGATGTGCTGTTATAGGAAATTAATCAAGATCGGGGTGATGACAGTGACTGTGCTTCATCACACCACCCTGCCGCTGATGATTTTCCTACAGCAGCACTACACGGGGTGTGTGAGGCCAGAACACCTTATAAAATCCTCTCACTCACCCCGTGTGGTGGTGTTATAGGAAAATAATCAACTGGCAAATTTTAACATCCAATATCAAATCCTTTAGCATCTACACACAGCACAGAGACACTGATGCAGATGTAAACAACGATTACACATGAGACGACAGATACTTTTTTTTTTTCATCACTTTATTCTAAGTCCGCAGGTGCTCAAAAGACATTTTGCCAGAATTAGTAATAAAATGGTTGACTCCTCCACAGACCACAATTTGCAATATTAATTCCTCTCTTTTTCTCTCTTAAACACTATTCTTTAAATTCTCCTGCACTGTTCACATCTTGTTTTAAGAACAGGAGAGAAAATAATTTAAGACACTTAAGGTGTTGTCACGGTAATGAAATCGGTAAAGTCGTTCTCCAACAATTGTTTTTGTTGTTGCTCATTTATTTACTTCACTGAGAACCGGCATTTAAACCCAGGACTTTGGTGGAAAACAGCTACGAGTGTCCGTTTGGCTTTGGATTCGGTTGTTTGGAGATGAAATGTTCTGTGCTGTTCTGTTTGAGTTCTGCATTACTCTGTAAACATCGTTCAGGCAGTGAGGGGTGGAGTCTGTGCTCCTGAGAAAACATTACGAACCAATCAGAAGGCAGATCTGACTTGGGCTACATTTTATAAGGAAGTCATTCAGGAAGCCGCTGCCCTTCTTATTTCGTGCAAATTTAAGAAGAAGAAGCATTGCTTGTTTGTGTACGTATCTCATAATTCTCTTCACCAGACCGGTTTCATCAAAGTTTTAAAGACTAGTGGACACTCCACTGCTATAAAACTAACAAGTCAGTCATCTTTTGTTGTCATAATAAATGACGTGGTCGTGAAGCTTAACATTAGCACATGCTCTTTCTAAACGTGGCAAGGATTTCTATCTTTTTAACTTCCTAATTGTGATTGAGAAAAAGCAACGACATGCAAGAACCCCCCCTCCTCTCCCTTAAAAAAAAAAAAACTCCCCAAAAACCCTTCCCACTTGGTGGGTGACCTGCACTCTGGATGTCCTTCCCAGGCCACCGTAGGCCTGTTTGATCACGTTCCCCAGGGCCGGCTGATACAGTACTGATTCAGAAAACACAAAAAAGAAAACATGGCTTTTGGATGATAGAGATCAAGAAGCTGCGGATTGATGCAAAGCGGCAGAAGAAAGAGAAATCGCAATAATGCTTATTTGAAACGAAAGTAACAAATACTGATAATGATGTACAAAAGAAAAAAAAAAAAAAAAAAAAAAGAGGGTACATGGTTTTTTTTGTTTGTTTTTTTGGAGGGTGCCAACACTTTTGGATGGCACGTCCTCTATGGAATGTCGTAGCACCCTCAGTCCATTGTAGATCAGAACAGGAAGTGGGTGACCCGTTTCCTGTTTCTGTCCCTTACAAAAATGGGGCGGGGTTATAAAAGGGGTGGGGTTAAGGGGCTTTGAGCTTCTTCAGCCGAGGTGACGTTCCGTTCTCCACCTTGAGCGCACCGTTCTCATGGTGACCAGCTGCAACACACACACACACACACACACACACACATACACACACACATACACACACACATACACACACACACACAGATAGTTCACTTTAGAAAGCGGGTATTGTTTTGAAACAGAACAGGGTGTGTCTCATTGACCTATAAATACAATGTAAATACAATGTATTCTTCCTCATCAACAAGTAGGAGTCAGGTTCTCTCTCTCTCTCTCTCACACACTCACACACACACACACACACACATCAGACAACAATGGGAGGATGTTAGGAGGATCTTGTTTCAGCACTGTGTGTCTGTGTGTGTGTTTGTGTGTGGGCGCGCATGTCTTCATGATGTCAAACTTTTTCAAAAGAAATTCAGCTGTGTACAAAAACCACACCACAATCTGAAGCCCAAAATATAAAACCACATCGTTTTAAATTTAAGACAAATTCTTTTCAAACTCTTACAAAGAGTTATGATCATGCGTAAAACATCGTTTTAAAACTAATTACAATTCCCCTGAAATCAAAAACCTTTAGAATACCGATACTGTATAAAAGTGATTTTGAGGGCGGGGTTATGTATGAGCTCGGTTAGTGACATCACCAATTAAGTAAGAAGGCTTTCGACCAATCACGACTGAGATTAGAGGACGATATGGCGGTACCCTGAAACTTTTAACTAGCTAACTGAGCTAAAGATGAAGAGATGAAGAGATGGATGGTGGTTGTCATGGTGACGTTATATTTGGATGCTAAATAAATGAGGAAAATGATGCTATAGATGAACAAATAAATAAATAAATCTGTTCTCTGATACTGAAATTGTACTTGTGTCGAGTTGTGACTCATGTGAGCTAGTTTATTAGCAGTTAGCTGGTTGTGTTGTAACATTACAGGCTCATTAATATTCAAATGTGTTCAAATACGCAACCTTTTTTAATTTTAGGTTCAAATTCAAATTCCAATGCAATCTGAAAAGAAACACAACAGAGTGTACACTAATATCACAGTGCAACCGAAAGTGTGTCTGAGCAAACGTGTGTGTGTGTGTGTGTGTGTGTGTACCTGTGTCACGTTTGACGGTGCGTGAAGTCTGTTGTTTCGCTGCTGCTCTCTTTCTCGCCTGCTCCAGTCTGAACTCACGAGTGCGTCTCAACTGGAAACAGAAAAACTTCCACAGAAGCCATGACTGTGTAGAACACACCAGGAACAGCACCAAGAGCCTAAACACACACACACACACACACACACATTTGAAACCACTATTTTATTAAGCGATCATGGATTCAGCTATAAAAGAAGCCAGAAATTTCCAATTTATGCTGCAATCTACTAAAAGTCGTAATTTCTGACCTCCGACTAAGAAAAACCAAAGAAAACGCATCCTCAGTTCGTAATTCGTACTCAGGAACTCCTCATATTTTCCTCCATATTGTGCGTCATGACACTTACACAGCAGAAGCACAGTGTGAGGACAGAAAATCTGTCTAGTGCTGGCAGTGTGACTGTGTGTGTGTGTGTGTGTGTCTTACCTGATAGGGAGGGTGTTGAAGTTTCCGGCCTCCCAGTCGAGTGTCTGGTTCTCTGATCGCGCCAAACCGAAACCCACGGACAAGAACATCAGGGTCAGAGACACCATACGGGTCAAAACAAACCCCACTGACCACAGATCAAACCTACACACACACACACACACACACACACACACACACAGAGTTTAAAAAGCAATGCAACACACAGGTGACATCACTATGCTCCACGTTTGCGTGTTTTACATTTTATGGTGGGTCTCGTCGATAAAGTAGATGAGTCTGGACAGATGGAATCCCGTCTCAGAGACATACTGCAGGAAGAGTAACACCAACCCCACACGCGTCAGACTGCGCGCGCGCGCTCACACACACACACACACACACACACACACACACACACACACACACACAGAGAAAGAGAATTCATGAGTACACTGTATGAAATTAAATCCAGAACCTGCATTAAACGTGTGCACTCACTTTAACAGGTACGCAGCCAGGATGTGAGACAGGTACAGGCAGATATACTGCAGCTGACGAGGGATCTCTTCCTGCAAAACACACACACACACACACACACATAAATTACCACTCCCGCCCTCATTCACACACATCTCCCTCCTCTCTCGTCTCTCACCTTGCGCACTTTCTGGAAGTAGAGCTCGGGCAGAGCATGGAGCCAATATGCCAACTGGGTCAGATAGAAAAACTTCACCTGGAACCTGAGATAGAGAGAGAGAGAGAGAGAGAGAGAGAGAGATTAAGATAGAACAAATGATCAGAAACACAGAATAAAGGCTCAGTTTTTGCCATTAAAATGGCTGCGACTTATACAAGTCCCTATAAAATATA
The DNA here is from genome assembly GCA_022758105.1 of Pangasianodon gigas. Classification (NCBI taxonomy): domain Eukaryota; kingdom Metazoa; phylum Chordata; class Actinopteri; order Siluriformes; family Pangasiidae; genus Pangasianodon; species Pangasianodon gigas. The sequence continues at coordinate 2,200,807 of CM040483.1, forward strand.
TCATTTACACCACAGCAGTATTGAATTCTGGATTCTGATTGGTCAGAAGGTGTTGATTAGTTTTCTATAACAGCAGCTCAGACAGTAGCGCAGGTTTATATTAATGTGCTCGTTCTATTATGTTATAGTTTCTATAGTAACAGCTCATTCACAGGGACGTGTACAGTGAACACTCCACATAATGAACAGAGTAAAAAGTGTGTAAGGACACGTTTATTTAACATTTATGGAAGGAGTCTCCCGTGTCAGAGGTAAAGCTGTAACTAAGCTTTCTGACATCTTCAGAACAGAGAAGTTTACGTTTTGCAGTTTCTCACTAACATGACAAGTTACGTTTTTTTTTTTGTCTTATTGACTTCAGGAAAGAGAAGAGCGCCTATCAATCACAGACTTTGATAGTGATTCAGGAGTTTTGTGTCAAGCGGTTCAAGTCATGATCCTGTAAATGTTCACTACTGACTACATTGCGCTTCAAAAAGCTCATTGTGATATGATTTCTGCTTCCAAGTGCGACAGCCAATCAGATTGCAGCCTGAGAGCCTCTAATTTCCATATATGCTCAGTATATTAGTTCAGAAAGCTAATGCTCAGTACTAAGTATTAGTGTTGAGTGCGTGTGTGTGTGTATGTGTGTGTGTGTGTGTGTGTGTGTGTGTGTGTGTACCTCAGGTGGACGTGAGGATAGTTCTCCCACAGGCTGCTCGGGTGCAGAATGTATCCCTCCTGAAAAAGAGAAAAAAAAAAAAAATCACACACACAGAAAGCGAGAGAGTGAGTCAGAGAGAGATAGATAACAGTGGCTACTTTTGTGTGTGTGTGTGTGTGTGTCTTACAGTAGCGAGAACGTATAGACTCCACAAACTGGAGACGAGGTAGAACACACACAGCTGTCCGGACTCGTTAAACTTTGTGTTCTTGCTCTTCGAAAGGTGAAGACGCCTGTTTACTTTCTGTAAACAACAAACAAACAAACAAATGGCATGTGATTAAGGGTTAAACTACTAAATTACCCACAATGCACGTGGCTGTGATGTAACTCACATCCAGGATGTACTCCTGAACCACAGCGTGGAGGATGATGGTGATGAAGAGATAGAAGAGGACGGTGGCGCAGTCTTTCCACCCGTAATGGTACAGAGTCAGCTCTCCATCTGAAACACGCACACACACGCACACGCACACACACGCACACGCACACACACACACACACACGCGCGCGCACACACGCAGGACATGTCATTATTTTTACACAGCAAGTTGTATTGAATGACAGTGTGTGTGTGTGTGTGTGTGTGTGTTACCTGCAGTCAATGTGCTGATGTTGTACTGTGGCTGGATAAAGAGAATGGCTGTTTTTGCAGTTGCCTGTTGGAATCAAACACCCCTCAATTAATAAAAAAAATAAATAAATAAAATTTAAATATCTCACACCATAAGTCTGGCCGATTTGACGATACAGTATCAATATTGCGATACGTGAGATCACGATAAACAGAATACTTTTTAACCACTATACAAAAATGGTCCATTTAAGTGTTTTCACTGAATAAACACAGTTTTCTTTCCTTCATCGGATTAGCTACATGCTAAATTCAGTGTCCTAGGCAAAAAAAAATAATAATAATCACGATGCTACCTGGTATCTCTAACTGACCAAAACACTCGTAAAACTAGCTAAGGCTGGCTAACTAGCAAATAATTCACAATATCCAATTCTAGTTCAAAATGTACTCGATTTAAATAACACTAATAATTTAATTACGTTTAAAAGCCGTAATTATGTAACAACAGCAAGCTAGCTAATGTCACAATTGTTAGCCACTAACTAGCATTAACAGAACCCAAACAGTTCACTGATGGTACACAATGCAAATAATTAAGAGATTATAGAAGAACTTTTACAAAGCAAGTAATTTATCTAAATAATCAACATTTTAATGATTTACCGTATAGCCTATGTTTGTGTTTATTTCTTTATTACAAATGTTACAGTTAGCATTACATCATTCTCATTCCTCTTTCCCCACACACACTTTGAGCTTTTAAATAAAGCATATTTTATATAAAGTTGTTTTTTCTGAGGATTCAATGTCATGGTTGCTTTAAATGCAGTGTTACTTTAGCATTCAGAACTTATGAAACTACTCAGGAAAGTGACTCAGACGGTTTTACCACACAGCTGCAATCATAACGTGTTGCCACAGAAACCGAAACCTCTGAGGAAACTGAGAAAGAGAAGTTAGCATGCATCGCTAACCAGAGCCATTATGCTAATCATCACAGTGTTAGATTATAATGCTGGGTTAACTCAAAATGTAAGATTAACTCATACTGTGCTGGATTTAGCCCTAAAGTACAGGATTAACTGATCACGGGTTAGATGAGTGAATAGCTAATTGCTAGATTTACTTCTTATATTAAATCAATAACCCATGAACTATTGGTTTAATTCATAGCTAAAGTCTAGGATTATCCCATATCTAAGTGTTAGTCCATATCTGAAATGTTGGATTAAACCATTACAAGTAAAGTAAATTAAATTACGGGTTAATCCAACAATGCATGGTTTAATTTTTGATTACACTTTGATCAAATGTGAGATTAACCCATCAGTTAAGGTTTAGATTAACATATACAGTATCCGATGTGTTTAATTAATCCATATAGTGTTGGATAAATCATAAATCTTGGATTAACCCATTACTTAAGTGTTGGATTAAATATGGGTTAACCAAAACAATGTACGAGTTAGATTAATTCAACAAATTCACGATTTAATCTGGTTTAATCTGACAATGATACATAACCATGAATCAATAAACAACTAGTGGATTAAAATATAGCTAAAGTGTTAATTAATCCATACAGTGCTGGATTACCCCGTTTATTAAGTGTTGGATTAACCCAAAAAAGTGTTGGATTAACTAATATCTATAGGATTAACACGCAAGATGTTGGCTCAACACATTATGAGTTAAAAGCTTTGAATTAACTAATAACCGAAGTGTTGGGTTAAGACAAGAAATTATGGCCTGATCTCCCCCCCACCCCCCCGCCCAAAAAAATGTATCCGGTAAGTGTTGTATTACATCATATCTAAAGTTTTGGATTAACATGCTATGGGTTAATCTGACGCTTGGATTACCTAACAGCTAAAATGTTGGATTAACCCATGAACCGTCAAGATTAGCCAATGTCCGAAGAGTCAGATTAACCAATATCTAAAGAAAACAATTATTGAATTAACACACATCTAAAGTGCTGGATTAACCCATAAGGTGCTGGATTAACCCATATCTAAAGAAAACAATTATTGGATTAACACACATCTAAAGTGCTGGGTTAACCCACAAAGTGCTGGATTAACCCATATCTAAAAAAACAATTATTGAATTAACCCACAAAGTGCTGGATTAACCCATATCTAAAGAAAACAATTATTGAATTAATACACATCTAAAATGCTGGATTAACCCATAAAGTGCTGGATTAACCCATGAAGTGCTGGATTAACCCATATGTAAAGAGTGTCAGATTACTGCAGGTTCCAGAGTGTTGGATTGTGTCTAACTGCCCTGTAGGTGTTAATTAAAGTCTTTTGGGATTTTGTTATCTAACATAGTTCGACTCAGCAAACTGATTTCCTCATTTACGACTAATGTGGAAGAAAAAAAAAAAAAAAAAAAAAAAAGAAGGTGCTGAAAAACTAAGTGAAAAGTGATTGAAAGGCAGGAAAAGAGGGATGAAGCTCAGCAGAAAGGGCCCATCCTACTACACTGAGACGTGGCACTTCTAATCTGCCCTCAGCTCCGGGGGGATCTCAGGAGCAGACCTCAGGATTCCTGCGCTCTTTCAACCTCTTTAACCACAAACTCACTGGAAGAAAGATCCAAACTTTTTTTTTTTTAAAAAAAGAAACCCTGCTGCTATCACTGCAGCTCGTGCAGAGTTTGTATGCGAGATTAACTAAGTTCAGCCACTCAGTAAAGGTCAGATTACACCACTGATATGAGCCATTTGTGCCAATCTGATCTCAGACATTCGCTTAGACCTAGCTGTATATGTTTAACCATGACTGTCATTTTATTTCATGCGACTAAATAATGTGTGTGTGTGTTTGTTTGTGTGTGTGTGTGTGTGTGTGTGTGTGCAACATACCTCAAACATCAGGCCAATTAAAATGAAGATGACCAAACTAAACACAATGTCGGCATGGTTCTGAATTAAAAACTCCTGGCTAAAGAAAGGATAGCTCTTATTTCTTCTCCGAAACGCCATTTCAAACGAATTTCCAGTTTCTTTTTCTTTTCCTTTCTTGACTCCTTGTTTTCCTGCTCCGGCTCTGAGAGAGAAAAAAAAAAAAAAAAAAAAAAAAATGGCATAAAAAAGTTCAGTCTGCAACAAGTTAACTTTCTGTCCGCACCGCGCATGCGCGGCTCTTAAAGGGCCCGCGCACTACATTCCTTCGTGAAAGGTGACGTCAGCATAAAAAAGGATTTCTTTGACAGGTGTTATAGGTTTATAATTTCAGAATCAAATCCAGGTAACGCGTTATTTTTTAATGTCGATTGAAAACATATTTCTATTAATAATAATATACTGTTTACTTTGAAACCACTCAACACTATTAAAACTATTAAAACAGATCATCTCTATGCCTTTACTCTCATTAAACTGCATATGAATATGCATAGGAGCTTAGTGTTGCCTCGAGATGATCTGTTTTAAGAGTGTTGAGTGGTTTCAAAGTAAACAATATTTTTATTTTATATAAATATGTTTTCAATCACTTTAAAATGACGTTTACCTCCGGGGTTATGGGTTCGAATCCCGCCTCCCCCCTGTGTGCATGGAGTTTGCGTGTTCTTCCCGTGCTTCAGGGGTTTCCTCCAAATTAGAAATGCCTCCATTAGCTACCTTCGCCGTTCAGCTACTTAACTGCTAGTAAATTATCTCTCGTTTGTCACAGGGTCTTAATAATGTGATCCCCCCCCCCCCAATTTGGTCACCCACCAGTTCCCACCTACTAGCTAACATTCCCCTACCACACGACAGCTACCAGCCGGGGAGGGTGAAGGCTAACGTGAAGCCACGTGTAACTGCTGCTCATGCTGCGTAACACACTTGGAGGAAAACTCTATCTACCCTCTTCCACATACATGTGCTCACAGGCGCCCACGATTGGCTAGAGCCACTGTGATTGACAGGGGAGAAAGACTACACTCCTCCCATCCAGAGACCACTGCCAATGTTGCTCTCTTCACTCCCAGCCATAGATGGATGTGGCATCGTTGGTATTCGAACCTGTGGTCTCATGACAATAGGGTGAAGGCTCTTCTGTTGCACCAATCAGGAGCCCCAATTTGGTGATTTATTTAAGTTTTATTTTAAATAAATATATAACATTAGCATAAACACAATGTTCATCATTCATTGCTAATATTAACTAAGTTAGTCAGATGCATTAGCGCATAGGGCCTACTGGTAGCAGCGTTGTCGCAGATGTGATTGGTCCAATGGTGTAGAGCTCGATTTAAATTTTTGATGATGTACTTAAAGTAAAAAAGAAATCTGTTTAAAAAAGAAAAATGTCATTTTAGCCCTGTTAAAGACATGCAATTTAAAGAAGAATCTATAAAATCATAATATACATACAAAAGAAATGAAGCATGGTGGTGGGGGCATCAACGACTATCCATTCCATACTGTATCTTTGCACTTTGTCTGCTACATTACATTTTTCATTGTAATGAATTTGAGTACAGTGCTTCCCCGTCCCGCCCTGTTCTGCATATTTTAGTATTTTATTTTCCCTGCTCTTACACATCTGTCTCAACATGCCTTGCATGTAGCTCTAAAGAGAGGAAAACAGGTCAACTGTGTAATGCAGGGAGTTTAAAAAAATAGCACCAAGAAAAAACCCTAAGTTAGAATGCATTGACTCATCATGTTACTCTGACTGATAAGTGTGTTTGTGATGTTGCAACACTGCAGCCAGGGGGCACCGTGGAGGGGGGGAGGACATAAACAATCCAGACAGGAGCCTTGAAAAATCAACTTCAGATGTCTGGTGAAACGCAGCAACACAGTCTGCACGGTAAACACCACATTATCACTTGCTGTGTTAATACATGTGATTCAAACACCAACCTGCTGTACATAAGCAGGAAATGTGGTGGTGGTAGCATCGTGCTGAGGGTTACCCTTGGCTTCTTGGTTGGTTCTTCATACAGGATCCATGGCTATACATTGTGCACTGTATCCTTGCACTTTCTCTGCTAGATTATTCTGAAATTTGTTCATTGTAATGGATTTGAGTATAGCACTTCTATCTTAGACCAATAGTCCTCCATCTCATCTGTCTCAACCCAACAGGCCTCCGTCTCACCTGTCTCAACCCAACAGTCCTCCGTCTCACCTTTCTCAACCCAACAGTCCTCCGTCTCATCTGTCTCAACCCAACAGTCCTCCGTCTCATCTGTCTCAACCCAACAGTCCTCCATCTCACCTGTCTCAACCCAACAGTCCTCCGTCTCCTCTGTCTCAACCCAACAGGCCTCCGTCTCACCTGTCTCAACCCAACAGGCCTCCGTCTCATCTGTCTCAACCCAACAGGCCTTGCTTGTAGTTCTAATGAGCCAAGAACAGCTAGATGGAGCACTGCAGGGAGGTTTAAAAAAAGCACTGGAAAACAGCTAGAGTGTGTTGACTCATCATGTTACTCTGACTGATAAGTGTGTTCGTGATGTTGCAACACTGCAGTCAGGAGGCACTGTGGAAGGGATGGAGCCCTAAACAATCCATACAAGAGCCTCAGGTCTGGTGAAACACAGCAACACAGTCTGCACGGTAAACACCACATTATCACTTGCTGTGTATATATTAATATTTATAGCAATGTGTCATTATTACGATAAATGATGATACAATGCACTTTTTAATCATGGATATCATCAAATATTCATTGACTCCACTGTTCCTCGGAGTAACAAGCAGCTGATTGGACCGTAAAATCTTGCGTGTAATATTTCTAAATAAAAATCAGGACTCGTTTCAGATTGTAGCACTGCTGGTTTACTATCATGTTGTGTGTGTGCTGAATTTAACCTCAGCAAAACTAAATATTGTGATCGTACATCGTGAAAACATTTTCGAGATTTTTCCTCTCAAAGGACTTTTACTAATCATTGCATTCATGAATGTAACTGCTAAGCAAGAAATTGCTGTGAGTTTAGACCACATAGAGCTTTCAGGAAGTGATTTAGAGACAATAAAATAAACTGCAATGACACATTTTTGGTTGTGCACTTTAATTTAATGAACCATCCTATGACCAGTACATGGAGTTTCAACAGTGAAATGTTTAGGCCCTGATTTACTAAAGGTTTCCGTGCAATAGCTTCGTTCACTACAATCGCATGTGTCGATTGTAGTTCGTCTCTTGTGGGCGTGGCCTGTTCAGTTTTTTTTTTCAGTTCCAGCCTACAGCCCACTATATGCACACCATTTTGTTGAAAACGTATTTAAGCTTCATCAACATGTTACTTGCTCAACATCGTACTAGCTACTCATGTTGCATTAACGAAGAAAGACAAATGTACTAGCTATGTACACTCACAAGAAGCATCAGCGATCTCCTTCCTTCCAAGCTTTATTTTTTTCATAATCTCGCTATATACACATTTAATGAGAGGTCGTTGTGACAAGATAAAATGAAACCACGCTTACAGTTTTGTGCATCAAACAGGAAATGGGAACTAATTGCAGCTAGGAACTAAAGTTGGGAGTGCGGAACTGAAAAACGTTGGACCACACGCGCCTTAGGATTGGTCCAAAGAACCAATCGAGCTAACTGTCTGGATTTGTCGCTTTACTGTATCATACCAAATTTGCATAGAATTAAAAAATCTAGATTCAAATGTCGCTGAATTTGTGCACGTACGTAGAAAATCAATGATCGCTTTGTCACTTGCTAACGTGAACATGGTGTTAAAAGTGTAAATTCACTACACACGTTGACAACAAAACTCTAATTTATATCCTGTTTCTCCCTCTACTTTTCACATGATGTCGTGATTCTTTGTCACTCACCCACTACATGTCCACTATTAGTGTGCAAACAATTTCTCCCATTACACATGTAAATTACCTCTTGTTATCTGGGATCTTAGTAAATCAGGGCCTCGATATACAGATTTTAAAATCCATTCTTCTGGCACAATACTCAAAGCACGTCCTCAGCGCCAGCCTTCCCATATAAGCTGTTTATTTAAGCAAAAACACTGCATGCAATTAATTATTGATAATTATTTACTCATGGAACATGTTTCTTTCCTAAATATCTCAGTCAAACAATAAAGAAATGAAGCAACAGTGGCTGGTCAGTGTCACTCCATGCTCAGGATCTTCACACACACACACACACACACATATGTACATTCCTGTATCATGTAGTCCTTGTAAACATCAATCAATCAACAACTGTTTTTAACACACCCTTGTTTGAACAGACAAACTGTATTTCTTTTAAACTATTAGCAGAACAAATTTTAAAGGACGCAAAAAAAAAAAAAAAACAATCTCCTCTTCTGCTACATAGCATTAGCATTGTTCCCTACTATAAGTAAGCGAGTGATGCTAGGTAATAAACACTAGCTGACATTGTTTATTATTTAAATTAGAAACCGTGTTTGACCGTTGCATGTTAACTATCTAACAGCTAATCAGCTAGGTAGCTATTTATGTTTGCTAGCAACCACTAAAACTCCTCTAAAGTCAGCTGAACAGCTGAAGTTTAGCGAGTTAGCTAGCACTTCCCTTTGGTTGAAAAATCTGGGGCATTCGAATATGTCATGTGAAGTTCATGTGAAGCAAAAATAACAGCTACCAGTAGCTAGTTCCTCTTCTGTTAGGAAGATTTTCTTCACATTCACGTTGACTTCTGCTTTACGCACATTTGTGAAAAAGGAAAAGGCGACAAGGGCGCGTTAAAAACAGCAGTAAAACGTCGTCAGTCTTTTGCGAGGCAGATGTAATCTGTACAATCTGTAAATATTCAGCAGTACAAAAGAGGAAATAAAACAATGTCACAGCGAGTTAATATAACTAACAGTGGTGAGTGGTTGTATAAGTTACAGTAGCAAAACACATCAGCGTGGAAATCATCGATAAATGATTTAAATAACAATGACCATACACTGTACATTTGTCAGAGTTTATTGCATAATTTCCAAGGTCCAATCAGAGCTGCCTGATTTACTGTATGACTTACATCCAATCCAATCCGTCCCAATCAGTGCTCCCTGAAGAATTCTGTAACTTCCACAGCCAAAACAGTGTTCCCTTAACTGAAAATATAACTTTTACAGTCCAATCAAAGATCCGTGAAAGACTCTGTAACTTATATGGACCAATCAGACATCTCTAACCTATTGTGTAACTTACACTGTCCAATCAAAGTCCCTGAATAACTGCAAAACGTACGTGATCCAGTCTGCCACCATACTGACCATGCACAGTCATTTAGAATAGTTTTTTTTATTAGCCATATACAACTAAAATGGCCTAATCTCTACACATATATATTTTTTAAAAAGTGTTGTGATCTATGAATATATATATATATATATATATATATATATATATATATATATATATAATACATAATATGTACAGTTTGGAAATGAACCTGTGCTAGGAACGTGAGACGATAACAAACAGCGAGCACTTCCTGACGTGTCTTTAAACTGAAGAAAAAAAGTAAAATCTCTTTTCCCACAGGATATAACACAATCTTTACCAACACATCAATTCGGATCGTAACATACAGCACCTTGCAAAAGTATTCAGCCCCAGTATTCAGTATTCAAATGATAAATATCACATATTCATCCTGTCAGTATTTTTAGTGCAGACTCATGTTCTCTTACAGTGAAGTCAAAATTCATTATTGGGCATGACCATTTTTCTTGGACAGACATGAAGGTGCCGATAGATAACTCTCCGGAAAGTGAATATATCTCTAGAAATGTAATAGATGCCTTAAATCTGCCCTCGTGTCTCATGGGAACTGTGATCTATCCATTAAAGAATGGAAGAGTGGTTGTCAATGAGGACTGTCAAGAATTGTCACTTTTTTTTTTTTTTAACGAAATTGTATTCATTTCTCTCCTTCTTTCCCATTTGTCCAGTGGCAGAAAAAATTGCCGCAGTTGTAAGGAGGTTAGCGGGATCATTTTAATCGCAATATAGTAGGTGTGCTCATATCCAGCTTAAGTCCTGCCTGCTCTTTAGTACTTTAGGCCTCTTTGTTAATTATGAGGCAAGGCTGGCTATATGTAAAGCTGTCTGTCTGGGGGTCCTTTCTTCACATGGTGTTTGTCTGTTAAATGTCTTAACTCTTAAGCTCAGCTTTTAAGGATTATCCAGACCATTTATTGCACACCTAAGAAATATATTTCTCCCTATATTTACCCCTTTATATTTATTTCTAGATATACTTATCCCTATATTTGTCCAACAGCAAGAAAAGCTTCTTTTTGATGTGAGTGTTGGTGTTGTTGGTCAGAGAGTAGCTTATTAGAGAAGCATCTTCACCTCTCCATGTTAGACCTGCACGTCACGAGCCTCTCAGAGCTTTAGGGCCTGCCACAGGTGAAATACTTTCTATGTTATAGGTTCAGGATTTTCCAGGAGATGATCATGTGTCTGTGTGTAGCATTAATATAGCATTGTGGAGCCCAGCCAACTGGAACAAAAATTCCCATCATTTATATAATAATGTATAATATGAACTGTATCTTGGGAACAGCCCTGGTACCAGCTTTAGACACTTTCCTTCATACTTTCAGATTTTCCTTCTTTTAGGCTAAAAAAAAAACCCAACTATAACATATATGCATTAGCTGTTTATGCTTTAAGAACAAAAAAGGATAACATATATCAAAATTTTTTGCTCCTTACTTTTCACATCTACCCCTAACTGCCTACATAATTAATTATTAACAATTAATTAATTAATTAATTAATTAATAGCTAGCGAGCTAGTGGATATTTACCGAGCAGTGGTTGGATTTTATTTTAATTGTACTGGGGTAATTAGTGCTTCATTTCAGCAGTTTTGCTTGAACACAGTTTGTTTGCAAGATTCTGCAGGAAATCAGATCTAACTTTACATTCGGCTGGAATTCTTACACTTATTACTGACTTCTGACTCGGGCTCTGACAGACAAGTGAACACAACGGAGAAATATTACATACTTATCATAATGTTACTTGTTAGTTAATAATCAATCTAATAAGACTCAAAAAATAAATAATCAAGAAAAATCATATTCAGTTTATACGTTCACAATTTATTAGAGAAGCATGCTCATCAACACAACTCATCTGGTCATGTCTCTTTCTTTCACTTGTCCTGAGGAGGGGATGAGCAAGGAAGAAAGAAGACTGAAAACTGGAGAATAAAGAGCCCTGTGATTTTTTTTTTTGTCTTATTGTCTTAACAAGGACACATCGACTTATAATTGGCCTTCAGCTGTGAAATATTAAAATGGCTCCCTTTTCCTGAAAAAAAAAAAAATCCACCTCAGGTGAACTGTTACTGAAGAGATGGTCAGTCTGATGGTCCGAAGTTAAAGATAAGGTAATAGAATTTTATAACTTAGGAATAAGGTGTAAAATTATAGCTAAGAGGTTGGACATCCCTTTAAGCACTGTTGGATCACTAGCGAGGAAGTGGAAGCTGCATCACACCATGTAAACACTACCTAGATAAGACCTTCCCTCAAAACTCAGCGCAAAAACCAGACAGAGTCTGGTGAGGGAAGTCACAGCGAGGCCAACAGGGATTCTGAAGGAGTCCAGAGTCTCAGGACAGTGGCTGAGAGTGGAGTGAAGGTGCATCAGACAACCATTTCAAGAGCTCTGTGTAATTAAGGACTGTATGGGAGGCATGGCTAGAAAGAAACCGCTGCTCAAGAAGAGCCGTATGAAAGCCGAGTGACCCAGGGAAGATATGATTTTTTTTTTTTTTTTGGTGTGATGAGACCAAGATTGAGATTTTTGTTCAGGACAAGTTTCAAAGTGCTATGTCTGGCACAAACCATACCTCCATTAACACTATCCCTATAATGAAACATGGTGGTGGCAGCATCGTGCTCTGGAGATGCTTCTTGTCAAAATTCACAGTGAATGGAAGGTACAGGGGGATATTACAAGAGAACCTTCTTCACTCTGCTTTAAAGAAGCTAAAGCTTGGGAGAAATGTCACCTTTCAGCAGGACAATGGTCCCAAACTCAAGGTCAAAGCCACACAGGAGCGGTTAAAAATAAAATGGTCAATGTTCTACAGTGGCCACGTCAATGTCCAGATCCGAATCCCATTGAGAACCTGTGGCACTGTTTTGAAAATTGCAGTCACCAAACAACATCCAACCAACCTGAAGACCCTGGAGCAAATCTGCCAGGAAGAATGGGTGAAAAATCCCAAACAGTGTGCACAGCTAATAGGAACTTACTCCAACAGCTAGCAAATGTTTAACATTTACAGGCAAATCAGAGATCCCTGAATGACTGTGTAATATGTAAGATCCATTCAGAGTTACCGAAAGAATTCACTAACTTACATGGTCCAGTGTTCCCTGATTAATTACCGAATTCTAACGGTCCAATGAGAGTTCCCTGAATGACGCCATAACTTATAGAATCCACTCTGAAAAAGGTTTAAATTGAGTGATTTGAACAGCATTCCCAAAAATAAACTGCTGTCGAAAGACAACGAGTTACATAATGCTCATCAACGGCCTTGTCAGGTTTTTTTTTTTTTTTGCAAGTTATGATATTTGTCTGAGAGAAGTGATATTTACATTCTAAACCTGAGCGAAATCCACTGCTTCTAGTCGACTGTACCTGTAAATACACAAATACCCGTTTACAGCAAGCAGTAACTATAGCCCTGTAATAATGGCTGACCTTCGTCAAATCTGTATTAAATCACAGAGTTTTTATGGATCACAGAGTAAAAACAGACCTGCGCAGAGACGCGCTAAAGGTCAAAGGTCAAAGGAGTACACTGTCTAGTTCACATGGCTTTAAGCAGGACGCATGTAGAGAATAATCACCCTTCAGAACAAGGAAATCTTGTAAATTAAATATGAAATATTCTAATATATTTTTAAATTTCTAAAATTCATTTTTACCCCATTGTGACAACATAACATTAATTTCTGTTCATGAAGCCTTTTTTTGAGTAGAAGTACTCCAACTTTTGACAATTATAGTAAAGAAAAGAAAAGAATAATGCAGTTTTTTTTCCACACAGTGATCTGACTCCTGAAAACCCAGGAAAATTTACAGCTGAGCTGATGTGTTTTTACGGAAAAGTCACTGCTAGAAGCCTTTCAGGACTGTTGCAATTACAGCTCGCTATTAAAGCTAGACATACAGCGTGATATAATTCTTTACACCTCTGGATCTCAGTGTGCGCAAGCTACAAAATTCGGTTCAGAGCAGGAAATATCCAGTTACACCTGAAATAAAGAATCAAATACACGTCCCATTTGAGTGGCTCTAGGGGAGCGCTAATCCAGAGCAGCTATTTCAAGATGCGTTTTTTTTTTTTTTTTTAAACAGGGATAAAAACAGCATCAGAGACGCCGCAGGCTGAGACTGAATCTGAAATAGCTCTGTGCTTGGCTTCGTTGTACTAGACGGTGCGTCAGAAAGGCTTTTAGGTTTGTTTCCGGATGTATAACTTCAGCTGTATGATCTACAACTGGAGTATTTTCACTACGGCATCTTCCAAACTATTTACATTGTGTGTAAAAAAAAAAAAAAATGTAAACTTGATAACACATGCAAAAAAAGGTGCAAGCTTTACATTTGTTTATTGACAGGGTCTACGGCGGATTGCATTTTTCAAAGTAGCATGGGTTGTCCGCTTTTGCGTGTTTGCACTTAAAAACAGCTACGTACAATTATGGAACTGGTTTGACGTAACTGGACCCAGAATATTTCAGCGATTATGCAGATACCTGTTTGGTATTCGAATATTTCAGGCTACTTAACTAACACTGAAACGTGAGTATGTTACATAATATTTAATTGAATTTAATATATAAATATTAATATTGTGTTTATAAAGGAGTATTGGCTTTTGTTTCTTGCCTTTTAGTTATAACGAGGTTTGAATAACAAAGCGTCGGCCCTGGCTACTGTATTGCTGATTATAAAACCGCTAACAAATCAGGCTAACTGCTGACATAATTAGGCTAACGATAAAATTATACGTAAGACTATACATCACTTCGCTGTACAACTTTCGTTCATAACGTCAGAGACACAAAAGCGTCAAATCAGCCCCGACTCATTTATTTTCAAAGAAAGCTGGTGATTTGCAGCAGCAGGAGGCTGAGAGATTGTTGGCGAACGGAAGTGGGCGGAGTTTCATTTCATGCAAATGAGAAGCGATGTGATTTGATTGGTGCTGACTACTGACAGAGTGAAGGAAAATACAATTCTCTTTTTTTCCTCCCTCACTGACAAGGGAAGACATCTGATTTGTGGTAGTTTTTTTTTTTTTTTTTTTTTTTGCGTGGCCATAATCGTGCTAGCCTGGGTAACTATGGCAACTGGCTCACGCTCAAGACAGAAACGCCCTCTAGTGACGAACCTAGAGCGACTTGAGCAATACGAAGCAAAAATAATAATAAATCGCTGCCAGTATGAACACAGAACCTGCTAAAAAGCAGAGGCGTCTTTTAATCTGAAAAAAAAAAAAAACAGTTTGGAAAGTGCATCTTATCGTTTCAGATTCAGTCAAGCAGAACCGAAAAGGGCCTGTGGTTTGTGCTTTGATTCCCCGCACACACACACACACACACACACACACAGATTTCCAACATCACAGCCATACAGCAATAGACCGTTTATGATGCTATAAATATGACGTCACATTACACGCTCGCCCTTGTCAGTAACTTTTAGGAAACATTCCACCAAAAAAGTTCCCCAAATATAAACGAGTATATCCTAATCAATCAGCTAAGACATGTATCGCTAGTTCTGCAATGAAGCTACAAAGCTAATGTAGCTAACAAGCAATCGAAGTCTCACCAAAATCTTTTCCAGCAACATCAGCACAACTTTTTATAGCTTCAACTGACCTAAGGTTTATCATCACACGTGACCTTCAAAACTCGGGAGGCGGAGCTTAGGGGGCATGATGTGTGGTGCGCTGAGTTAAAAAGAAGATTCAGGCCGTCCAAGATGGCCGCCCTTACGCTTCAGCTACACAGTGAAGTTTGGTTTATGTTTGTAGATGACACAAAGTCCCACTGTGTCCTAATCCACCTGTGTGCCGTGGGTTTGAGGCGGATATTTACACGAAAGATTTTGGGCGAGACCGATATTAGCTACATTAACCTCGTAGCAAATCGTACAAAGTCTTGGCTAATTGACTACGCTTGCTGTAAGGTTTGCGTTTGCGTGTAATTCGTTTAAACGAATTCAGTTCGGTCCACGTTTGAACCTGGTCAGAATCCCGTGTCGTCCTCCAGGCCTCGTGCGGAGAGGACAAGGTGCCGGCGTGGGCCTGTCAGGTGGGGTCCGGAAACTTCCATTCGGTCCAGACGGGGGTCGCTGGCGCTGCTTGGGGATTGTGGGTCGGCGCTGAAGTACAGCGTGGAGCTGGACTCGGTGGGGCAGTAATCGGGCTCGGGGCTGTCTCCGAACACGGACTTCCCCTCAGGAGAGCTGCGCTTCCACTCCGAGTCCACGCTGTCCATTTCCTCACCCACGTCCACATCCGCCTCCTCTTCCTCTACGTCTTCCCTCGCCTCGCTCACGCTCTCAAACTCGTCCTTGCAGTCGGACAGCGGCGCCAGTGTGTCGTCTTCGTCCTTGATGTCCAACCCCTCTCCTCCACCTCCTCCTCCTCCTTTCTCTCCCGAGTCGTCCTCCTGCTCTTCGCTCACGATACCCGTCGCTCCTCCGGCGCCAAACGCCCGCTCGATTTTGTTCGGGTCTCCGGTTTTCAGCGCCAGACGCAGGAGGAGCCAGTGGTGGTGGCGGCACTCGGCGCCCGCCTTCGCCCCGCAGCTCCCCGGGTGCTCCAGCAGCGAGAAGGAGGGATGGGATGAGGAGAGTGGAGGACGGAGAGAGGGAAGAGCGAGGCTCTTGTCAGTCAGGGAGAAAGATGAGTCACCCTGATCAAGACACGCGCTGCCCGCCTGAGCTCCGTGATGCAGAGTGTGAGAGATCTCTGTGGATTTCGGGTGCAGGAAACGATAGTAAAGCAGCAGAAATGTCAAACCTGAGAGATGGGAAAAAAAGAGCAGATAAAGAATTCTGAGATACATCCAAAAGCTAACCTGCTTCTTATCCTTAGCTAGCCTCCTTACTTCATCTAGCTAACATTAACATAGTCTCTCAGCTAATGTAGCTACCTTGCTAGCCACTAATGCTAATCTGCTACTTATCATTAGTTAGCTTTGTTGCATGTTTCTTACCTAGCTAATGGACATAATTGCTTTTGTAGATTACAAGAAGTTGCTCTGTGGTTATAATCAGCTAATCAGCTATCTTGCTAGCCACTGAAGCTAACCTTCCACCTTGCTAGTCTCTTAGCTAGCTAACAGTCATAAACGTGTTTGTAGATTACCAGCTAGTTAGCGTTAACACAACCTCTCAGTCTTAGCCTCAGTATCTGCCTCGCTAGCCACTAAGGCTAATCTGCAACTTCACTTTACTTAGCATCATTAGTTGTCTCTTAGCTAGCTAACAGTAATTTTGTTTTCGTGGATTACCAGAAATTGCTCTGTGGCTAAACTCAGCTAGCTAATGTTAACATCTCCTCTCAGCTAATGTAGCTTCCTTGCTAATCACTAAGGATAATCTCTATCTGCTTCTTATCCTTAGCTAGGTTAGCTGCTTCAGCCTTATTCTGCTAACGTTGCCAGAAGTCATCCTTTAGTTAAAATTAAGTAGCTAATTTAACACAATTTTACAGCTTATGTCCTGTAGCTAGCTTACTGGCTACCAACTAAGGCTAACTTGCTGGTTAGCTAGTTATGTTCAGCAACAGAAGACAGCTTTTGCTAGTCACATATGCCCTGTGCTCAAAAGTTATGGCACCCAGATCATTTATGGTAGACATGCTGCCCAATAAGACATGGACTTCTGAAACATGTAGTTAATAATGCGGTCGAACAGAGAATGAATCAACCGAGGGGAAGGACACACTCGTCCACTCACCCAGCAGGAAACTACACAGGACAGCAGTGGGGACAGTCAGGCTTTCCCATGATGCCTCAGTGAGGATGTCGGAGGCAGCCAGGACGAGCGTGGCGTTCTCCAACAGCATCACCTGTGACAACACGAACACAGAAGTGAACGCTGGCGAGAAATTCAACAGGGACTAAGTCATATCATGGACGTTCCACGTCCTTAAATGCAACAATAAATGGCTAAAAATAATAATTTCTTTTTCTTTAGACAAAATGAAATATGTAAAAGTGGGCAAGTTGCTGTGGTATAAGTAAAACGAAGCAACGGTTCTCGAAGCAGGGTCCGTGATGTATATCCAGCGGGTCCAAATCACAAATCTCTAGTAAGATGTTGTCTTTTGCCGGACTGATTCATACAGGAGAAAATTAAATATCTTAAAAATGACATAGTTAAAGACGTATTTTGAGTAAGCTTTAAGTTTGATTAAGTAATTCATAATTTGTAATTTACTTACGCAAATCTTTATAAATTTGTTAGCTAGCTAGTTAGGTTTTGTAATTTAGTTTGTTAAATTCACTAGTTAGTTATATTTTTTAACATTAGCTTGTTAAATTAGACAGCTACTTAAGTTTTTTAAATCAGCTAGCTAGCTAATTTAGTTTGCTAAATTAGCTAGCTAGCTATGTTTGGTAAATAATATCATTAAATAACCTAACTAGTTACGTTTTGGACTGTATTTTGTTAAATAAGGTAGCTAATTAAATTTTAAAATTTAGCTAGTTAAATTAGCTAGCTAGTCATGTTTTTTCAAATAAGGTGTTAAATCAGCTATCTAGTTAAGTTTTGTTTTTGTTCCTAATAGCATTCACTCATCTTAGCATTAATTTCAAAAGGTTTATTAAACATGAGCTAAATAAACGCAAGCCAAATTATACGTTTGTCTGAATTAGCGGAATATTTTTTGGTTGCATAGCGAACTAGCTAGTCATGCGCGGTTGCTCATGATGAATTTATGGTCAGATATTTAATCAGTTGAACATAAAAACATAATTTTTACTCTTGAATACTTGCACGAATGTTTAAATGTAGATGTTTTTTTTTTTTTTTTTTACTTTCACTCAAGTAGATCTTCTGATTCACGCTTCTGCTTTTAACTGAATAAGATTTTCACACAGTAGCCAAACTTTTACTGAAGTTTAGTTTCTCTGTACTTTTTTGCACGTCTGTTAACATTACACACAGCGTTTGTAAAAATGTACAAATGGATGAGCGGGAAGCTCAGGTATAAAAAAGCTAAAAAAACAACAACATAGTAATAAATAATATAATAGTACATATTGTTCTTAAAGTGAAATCTGTGCTGTGATAATAGTGGGGTCTTTCCTCCCTTTTGTGATGTTTTATGTCTGAGAAAACGTCTGAGAACATTAAAGTGCTCAGTGGACAGGAGTTTTAATAAAATGGTGGTAACAGTAACTGAGCAGCACCTCATTGATGATTTCTTTTTTTGCTTGTCTTCTTGATTTTGTTCTCAGGATACACACACAACTGGCAGAACCCCCGATTTCACAATAGACTCGTCTGGATTTTGTGACTCACGGATGAAACCCGGTATCCCCGTGACGTCTCCTCATGCACTCGGTGTGTAACTTCCTCCGGGTTTCTCAATATCTCAATATCTAAATATCCCTGCGCTGACCCTCTCTGCCATGCCGCTCATCATAATAGTGGGTTTCGAAAGAGCCGAAATAAACACGCTCTGTAATTACATCCTACCCTCTTGCGACGTAACGGTTACCGTGTAAAAGCCGGCCATTCGGTACCGAGACGGGCCGTCCTTCACGTTCAGAAACAGGAAGACGTGCACGCCCCCCAGCACGAGGTTGAACCCGCGCCAAGCCCATTGGCCTATGCAGATATCAGTCTGCTGAGAGACCAACCAGAACGCTGCAATCAGCCAATGGCAACCTGCAAACAAAGAGAGAGAGAGAGAAAAAAAAATCTACTTACGCAAAAATATACAACAATGCAAAACAATCTCTATAAGACTGATACGATGTAAATCTACTAGGATAACGAGGATCATGATACCACAGCGCTGTTAAATACTCGAATCTGATTGGTCAGAAAGTGTTGATCTATATTAATGCGCTCGGTCTACGATGTTACCGTTTCTATAGTAACAGCTCATTCACAGGGATGTCCACTTGTAAGCTCCACATAAATAAAAATAAATAAATCAATGACATCATGATGCTTTCTGTAAGGAAATGTTTATTTAACATGTATGGAAGGAGTCTCCAGTGTCAGAGGTAAAGCGGTAACTTTGCGACATCTTCGGGACGGAGGAGTTTACGCCTTGCGGTTTCTCTGTAACATGACTTCAAGAAAGAGAGAGAAAAGAGAGGCTGGTGACGGAGCGACTGTTTATAGCTGCTCTAACGTAAGTGAGAACCGGAACTGACTTGTTTTTTCGGAACATTAAACGGATAAAAACCATGACGTGTCGTATGATAAATTAAAATTGTAATCGTTGGCAAGTCACTGTGGTATAAGAGGAATAAACCATCTTGGGATGTGCTGTTAAAGGAAAATAATCAACTTCTGGGTAGTAACAGTAACGCCACTTCATCACACCACGCCGTCATTGATTACTTTCCTGTAACAGCATGACATGGAGTGTTTTATTCTGACTTACATCACAAAAAAAATCAAAACAAAGTGTGTGTATGAGTGTGTATGTCGCAGTATGTGTGTGCATACGTGTGTGTGTGTGTGTGTGTTACACTCACCCACGACGCCGATGACCCAGCATCCGAAGGAGCGGGCGAAGAGGGCGAGGCTGGCGAAGCGTGCGCTCAGTAGCCCCGCCCTCCACAGCAGCTGGCACAGCAGGGCAGCGGGGGGCATGAGCAGGTGACCGGGTCGCGCCAGACAACACGCCCGACTGTACAACACCAACGCCCAGGACAGGGACAGCACACACACACCGCTACACAGCGCAACTGACCAGAACACACACACACACACACACACAGTTAAACACACTTTTATACACAAAACGCGTCTCTACACGTCTTATAACGTATAAGGGTCAGTCATGAATTATCATCATCTCTGTAATCATTTTAATTGGTTATATTAGCATATTAGCACATTAGCTTAACACTCTGCTCTGCTAGCTCAGCAAAGGCAACTTAATGTTATGTTAGCATGAAGCTAACGGTTGTTTCATTTCAAACCTCCACAAAGTTGTTTTATCTCTTTCCCTAAAACATATGAATCCACTGAATTTTACAGATATTTTTATAGGATTATATCTGAGTGGCTGAGATGTGGTTATGGAGCAGCAAGCATACCGTAAATACACGAGTATATCAGCATATTAGCCTAACATGGAAGGGTTTTAGAAAAATAGTCCAGAAAATACGGTATGTGCTCTGAAAACTGATATAACGGTTTGATAATTTGATGAATGAAAGGGTACTTTTTCATCTTCAACAGAGAAATTGAACTACCGTAATTTCTGGACTATATTTCTAAAACGTTTCTTTAAAAACCTTCTAGTAGGTTCTGTGATTTGAACCGTGACACAATATGTACATTATCATTTATACACTATGCTAATGTGCTTAAATGTTCATTAATTAGTATATTTACGGTAGGTGTGCTACTCTATAACTTACGGTAGTTTTAATTTAATCTACGGTAGTACATGTGGTAGTACTGCTGCTAAAAAAAAACC